>QFEY01001436.1:4350-29838 GCA_003316435.1 Russula virescens
AAAAAAAAAACCACTAAGCTATCCAGTCTTGAGTTCTGAAGTGAGGTATTGGCTTATGACTGATTGCCATACCCAACATTACAGAGATGGGATTCGGATTTTCATGCCTGTCTTTGTGGATGATATCACCCTAGCTGGCAACAATCCTGCAGCCATTGACTCCTTTGTCTAGGAGCTGTCTTTCCACTTCAAGCTTCGTGATTTGGGGCCTACCACTCAACTCCTTGGCATGAAGATTCATAGGGATCATCCCAATCGCACCCTCTCACTCTCTCAGAGCAACTTCATCACCCAGCTCATTCACCAGCATGGTTTACAGGATGCCAAGCCTGTATCCACCCCTCTCAACCCAGGATCTCGCCTCTCCACCTCCATGGCACCTCAGAATGATTCAGAAGCTTCAGAGATGTCCCAATATCCCTACATCTCCATTGTGGGCTCTCTGATGTATCTGGCACTCACCACAAGGCCTGACATTGCCTATGCTGCCAGAGTCCTTGCCAGATTCAACTCCAACCCTGGCCTGGCTCACTGGCAAGCTGCAAAGCATCAAGCCTCTTGACTTCTTACCACCATCATCAATTTTTGATTTTGTTTTCATGGCCCCCAAATGTGCCCCTTCCTCTGGCATTTCACATGTAGTGGCTGAGTGTATCGAACGGGAGGTGTGCCCCAAGCATGCCGTCTACTTCGCACACTACACCGCTGCTTGTGCATCTGCTGACCTCGACCTCCCTGCATCCCCTGTCAACATGGTGGACAATGTTATCCTTTCCTTTGATGCTAGAACTGGGAAATCTGAGATGTGGCAAGAATCGACAGGTTCTCCCATTATCAAGGAAGATATCCCTGATGACAGTGCCTTCTACACCGAGCTGGATGAACAGCAGCCTCGGCTGCCTGTTTACTACCCTCTAGACCCTTCCCCCGCGGCTCCTCGGCCTCACACACCTATGGACACCACCCCACCTCATGCCCCAGTGCTAACCCCACCTCGTGCAACTGCCACCCCACCTCATGTTGATCCCATGCGTCCTGGACCCTCGATCACTGGGCCTGGCCCCAAGCCTGGCCCTGTCACTGTTACAACAGTGAACATGCCTTTTCCATCATTGATGGATGACCCATCTGTCTTTAACTACCTCAACCTCTTCCACTGCACCTGGTTTCTGTCAAAGGAAGCTCTGGTCAAGCACATTCAGTCTGCACAACGGACTGAGGAGGGGGTTTTTACCTGGGTCGAGTTTACTCCCCAGTACCACTCTTTCCTTATTTGCTCTGCTCTGCAGCTAATCCCGCATCAGATGCTTCAAGCTAGGCCACCTGCCCCACTGGTGCGCAAGCTCAAGAAGGTTATCTTTGTATTTGTCTGCGAAGTTCTCTCTGAGGGACCCTGTCGGGGGTTCTTTGACACTACTCCACTGCCTCAGGCAGATCGTGCTGTGAAGTGCAAGGCAGAGAAAAGCAAGAAGAAGAGAGAGGCCCGGAAGAAGACCCAGGCAGCCCAGAAGGCGGGCAAAGCAGGTGAGGAGGTGCATAAGCCAGTTGCACCTGGGGCCTTGGCCTCGGGTAAAGAACGGGTGGTGCCGGTTTTGAAGCCGGGCCCTGTTGCTTCTGTGCATGCCACCCCCCTTCCCTCCACTGCCCCGTCACTGCTCCTCAAGCGTACAAGGCCTCCGACACCCATGGAGATGCAGGCCCTCAAGGTCATCACTCGGGAGGATGAGAGGAGAGTGTTGGTTTTCAGAGAGCGCCATGGTATGCTGACTGAGGAGGACGTGCAAAGGCTGCACAGTTTGAGGGAAGAGGTAGATGCTGGGAGCCCTATGATAGAATTGGGACTGTCTATTCCACAGGACTTCTAGTACATGTTATGTTGAACTTCTCTTATTTTTTCTTGAAATACAGACCTTTTGCAGCAAAAAAAAAAAAAAAAAGCTGCAAAGCATGTTCTTTGCTATCTGAAGGGCACAGTGGATCACAAGCTTATGTACAGACCCTCAGATTCCCCAAAGCCCTTCATCACCTATTCTGATGCTGATCATAGAGGCAATCCAGACAATGGGAGATCCACTGGAGGATATGTGGTTAAGATTGGCACTAGTGCACTGTCATGGAGCTCCAAGCTTCAGTCTCTTGTTGCTCTGTCCACCACTGAGGCAGAGCACATCTCAGCTGTTGAGGCTGGGAAGGAGATCATCTGGATGCACAACCTTCTGGGGGAGCTTGGATTTGAGATTTCAGGACCATCTATGCTCAGAATGGACAATCAGTCTGCCATTGCTGTGAGCAAGAATCCTGAGCACCATGGGAAGATGAAGCATATCTCTCTTTGCCTGTTTTGGCTTCAGGACACTGTGGAGCAGGGTCTGATTGCACCCACATTTGTGAGCACTCAGAATATGGCTGCTGACATATTTACAAAGGCTTTGGACTGGGTGAAGTTGCAGAGGTGTGTTGGTATGCTTGGATTGGAAGGAGTTGGAGCCTTGCACTGACATGGGGGAGTGTTATTGTGACTTATGGGCCAAGCATTGGAGCTATAGCTCTGTAATGCCAGTGTAATGCTCCAGACGCGTTGTTCGGGATTTGCTGTGATTTGTAGCTTAGTCAGGTTGATATTTGGTGGGGAGGAGTGATTTTTCACCTTAGTCTTATTTGCTCCTCTGCAGTCCCCTGTGGTTGTCTCTCAACCAAGGGCCCTTTTAGGACATAGTTTAACACTTTATACACTCTCAGCACTAGACGATGAGGGTTTACTGACTTGCCTTGGATGCAAAATGGCCAATTTCCCTATAGAGCCACCATTGGTGAAGATGCTTATCACATTAGTTGAACTTGGGTGCTCAGAAGAGATTCTGAGCATTGTGGCAATGCTCTCAGTACAGAGCATCTTTTACAGACCAAAGGAGAAGCAAGTGCAGGCTTACTCAAAGAAGGCCAAGTTCCACCAGCCAGAGGGTGAATACCTGATGCTACTTGCTGTATACAACAGTTGAAAGATGAGCAACTTTTCAAATCCATGGTGTTACAAGAACTTTATCCAGGCACAGAGCATACACAGAGTGGAGGATATGTGCAAGCAACTACCAGAAATCATGGATTGGTACAAGCATCACATTATCAGTGTGGGCTGAGACTTCAACTGTTCAAGTTAGCAGGCATATCCAGGTAATCATCAACAATCCCACAACCTGCATTCCAGTGGTTCTGTGATCTGTGCTCACTATGATGCCCTTTGCCAGATGATACACAATGAAGTGGTACTGTCCTAGGTAAAAAGAAATGCAGAACCTGCTTGCATGATCTCAGGCTCCTTGGGCATGGTTGACTTGTTTGTGTGTGCATGGGTGCATTTGTATTGCAAATACTGTTTGTTTACTGGCTTACTGTGCAGTGTGTGACATTGTGTACCATACCTTGCTACCATCTTATGCCTGCACCAACATGCTTATTATGTGTGTTCATTCATTCTGTTGAAGTAAAAAAACAACTTCTTTGAAAACAAGAATATTTTCTGGCCTATATGATGAATGCCCAAAAGTACTGAATATGAGAGAAGCCTTATAAACAAAGGAGGTGCCTTGAAGAGAAGATGGAGAATGAGAAACACTGTGAGTTTCAACAGCATATGCACTTTGACCATAACTAGAACATATAACTGATCTTTTATTGACAGGTCTGAATGCACTCATGCACCAAAAAATTGCAGAGATAGGCATTGCCACAAATCAGGTGCTAGGTATAATTGACTGGTTGCTCATTCCAGACACTTCTATCTATGAGGATACTATAGATATAGACCCACATTTAGATGAGTGAGAGGACTTTTTTGATGAAGACATGGGCTTTGAAGGAGAGAAAGTTGGTCAGAAGGTGATGCAGCATGCCAGACTCCAAACCATTATAATCTTTGTCTTCATTTTTTTTCACTGTCCTCTTCTGATTGTGCTGTAGAGCCTTTGGTGGCAAAAGTGCAGGCTTCTATACAATATGCTCACAGCTCCTAGATTGGTATAATGCAGAGAAAGAGTGGTAGGCTGTCATGCCACTACTCATTGATCCATATCTGGAATGAAAGCACAACTGCTTGCACACCACCTCTCATCCTGGGGCTGAATCTGACATTATCAGGTTGATACCTGTGTTGGGACATAAAGGTTTGTTGTATGAATATATCTATATTTTGTCACTGATTAAGTCCTAGCTGGCAACATGCTGACTGTGAATATGTGACAGCATAAGGATGAGAACCCTAATGTCACACTTATGCACATTGGCCTGATTGCAGGGACTCTGATTGTCCCCCAACAATCATTTTCCATTCAGATTCTTGAACTTTTTTACCACCTTTGCTGCCAACAGCCAAGCACTGGCATCCAGGGCTTTATCAAGGCCATATGTGCCTTCCAGCAGGTATCATGCTCCCTCACAATTTATCTTTGATTGACTAACTTTGACTTTTTGATAGGTTAAATATATGCACTCTATGGAATTACTTTTTTTGCAAGCATTCAACATCTTCTCCAACATGCAGCATAGACTACAAAAGAGGGTCGATGCTGCCCTTGGCCATGACATTCCCACACGATGGGCAAGAACAGTTAAGTGGAGTCCACTTATTCTCAACCTATCAGTCAAATCATTTCTTATAAATTGACCAACAAGTAGACACCATTGTCATTACAAATTATATTAAGACAATTAAATAATTCATTGACCTATCTTTATATTCTCAATTATTATGAATGGGATGACCCAAACAATTGAAAATTAGCCACGTGTCCAAGGGAGAGCACCTTATGTCCCAACAAATATTAACTAAATTTTTACCTCAGCTGGTGCAAATGATCAAACTCCTTATATAAACTTAAGTTTCTCTATTGTTTTAGTCTTAATAGGCCATCTTCAGGTTATCGCAGTGGAGTATGCAAATGCATACATTTATTTTGAATTAGATCAGACATAAGCAGACACTCCATAGTCTCTTGCAAGTTTTAAATCATAGTAATTCATTGGTGATTATCGGCCTGACCCCATCAGGGAAATCTGGATCTCCAAATTTGGATATATTTATTCAAGTCACTCCACTGCTACATCAAACAGATGTTATCGGAAGTATGTGAGCCAAGGATGTCAATAGCAGTGGCTGTGCCTAGGGTGGTGGAGTTGTGGAGCATCGTCTGTTGGAACAATGTGTGGAGGGGTTCTAGAAAATCAGAATGAACTGGTGGGGCAGCGGTGGCCATATACTAATATGGACACTACTGTACGCCATTCTCCAACTCATAGGGATATGAGGATCTACTGAGTTCAAGGTGTTGAGTTGTAGGCGTCACCACTGTATTATTCACTGGTGTTTGTTGAGAATGTGACCCATTCTATAGGCAGGCATGATGGTATTTACAACTTGGGCTACTACCCAGTCTAAAATTAGGGAGGAGGGAGAAGTAGGCAGGGAAAAGAAAAAGTAGGTGCTTGTGCCAAGACCAGTTACATTGGCAACACACTGCCCGACAATGTAAAAGTATGAGCAGGGGCACAAGGGCCAATATATGTGGAGTTGATTTGGCCGGGGATTGAGACAAGGTTCAAATGTGATGGGACATGTCCATTATGAGGGTTGGTCCAAGTTTTTGATGCGGTGATGTTTAGGTAGCCATGATAAGGGAGTGGCACTGGAGGAGGGGGCATTGGAAGGGGGAGGCTCACTTGCAATCTTGAGTTGATGGTTCAAGTCAACAATGTTATGACAGAAGCCCTCCGAGACTTGCTCACAGGCTTTCTTTGCTGCACATGCCATCCTCTTCCCATCCTCCTCTACCTGCTCGGCCTCCAACAAAACCTGGTCCATCTCCTGCTTCAGTATGTTGGCCTCTTGAAGGGTGACTTTCACTTCCTGTCTGAGGGCATCTATCCCGTTGTTAGTGATAGGCAATCCAACCTGATCTAAGTGCTCCTCATGTGCGTATATTTGTGAAACATCATCCTTATTATCACAGTGGTGTGAATCCTATTCTTCACAAGGCTTGCAATCCATTGCATGATAAACAGCCCCAGATTCCTCATTGTAAATCCACTTGTCAGTGCTGTTGTGGTCAATCAGGGCCTTGGAGGGATGCTTGACCTCCTCAACGGAGTGTCTCCCAGATGTAGAGCTTTCTTGCATCTTGAAGGGACAGTAGTGAGTTGGTAGTGAAAGGTGGTGTGGGCTGGGATGTGAGAAATCGGTTCAAAAATGTGCCAGACCCATGCTGGAAACATGATGTGATTATCATTACCATGCCCTGATAAGGCAATATCTATCTCTCCATTATCAGCTGGCCACCTGAAAATTCCTCATTCATATTTTGTACTATATCTACACAAAAAGTAAAATTGAAGTAGGATAGGGTAGATGGGGGTAGGATAGGGAAATAACAAGCACTGCAGCCAGCCACAATTGGTGGTTAGTTGTGATTGACTTGAGACACAGTGCTTGCAGCTGAATTTGGAGACTATTTGGATGTGTCAGATCATCACAAACCAGCCACAACTGATGACTCACAGTGGGGATAGGGAGGTCATGCAGGTCCCTGCATATGAGGCATGGGCATTGTATACAAAGTTGGCTCAGATCCGAGTTGATGGCTGCATGCAATTGCAATCTGGCAGCACAGCCTGGATATGATGTCCTTGAAATGGTTGTTGATGACCTTCCATTTCTCAATATTGGTGTTTTGTAAATTTGCCTGATCCTGCCAAGCCTGCTCGAGCCTACTCTGAGCCTTGCTGAGCTTCTGACATGTCTCAGTGACCATGCACACTGCATCATCTTGCATCTTCTCAATGTGTTTGGCAAATGCAACAGTGGGATCAGGAACCACTGGATGGTCATGCTGTGCTTCATCCACTCTAAGCAATGACAGATTGTCCTGCAACAGATTGTCAACATAGTGGAGATACCACTGGCTGCATATAGGGCAAAGAGGCTTGTGGATGACGAAATCCAGCTTCTTATTGTATGTCCACTTCATGCAAGGTGATGGAGTACTCGCTCACACTATAGCCTTGCATGACATCTTTGCATTCTTCTTATTTCTCTCCCTCATTTTGCTGGCCCTCCTCTGTTTGGCTTCGAGTTCAGCAGGTGTAAGCTTGAGGTTGTAGCAAGTTCAGGCCATGAGAAGGATATTGGAGTGTCAACATTAGGAAAAAGTGGGTGAGTGAAGAAAAGAGTGTTTGGTTAGTGAAGGAAACAAGGGTAAAGGGAGGACAGATTTACCTTTTCATTTCACTTTTCACAAGCGGCTTATGTCAATGATGAAGACAAAGGATTGTATTGGTCATATCAGTACTGGCCACTCCTAGATGGTCATTCACAATCAGATATCTCATGATTAGTATCATAGTCAGACAGATGCATTTTTTGAAAATTGCAATGTAGGATTACTGGAGAATACATGACCAAATCACTTTAAGATAGAACAAGGCAAAGTAAGCACTAAAAGTCAATTGGCTGATTGAACTCACCATGAAAATTATGAAAGCCAAGCACTTGACCGCACACTCACCTCTACCTTTTCCCTTTGCTGCAGTTGCCAATTCCTTATCTTTATTCTGCTGATCTTTCTTAGCCTTCTGTGTGCTATTCTTCAAGTAGATGCATAGATAATCATGTATGACCCAGCTCCCCTCAAAGTTAAGGAGTATGGGAAATTCATTGGCAAGCTGTTGGTCACCATTATGCATACATCTGTGTGATTTGATAACATATCCCACCATTTGACAGATAAGATAAATTCACGTCTGGGAGTTTGCTGGTTGAGTGGAATAGGACAAGGATATGTCCAAATATTCATCCACCAGGGAGGATACTCTTTCCTGAAAAAAATGAAAATGCTTTAGTCTGATAACACTCTCAGTGGGTTATTCATACTCTGATTTTCTCATATAAACCATTTTCCCATCTGAGTTGTTGTTCAAGGAAACCTTTGAGCTGGTATCCCCCTCATTCAATATAAGCGACCTCCCCCAGAGGTTTGGGTATAAGAGAGAGAGATAAAGAGGACCCAGACAGGATCCTTGTGGGTGGTGACAAAGGTGGGGATTCAGACAGATCATCAATTATCTTGGTTTTCGGGAATGTTTTCATCATGGAATGAGGAAGAGTGGGAATCAATTCCAGGTTGAATATGCACTGCATCAATCCTGGTGGAAAATGGGGGAGAAAGTGACAGGGCTGGTGAATGTTAGGACATATGCAAGGCATTTTGTGACATGGGAATTTTCTGAGAACAGGGCCATGTGGTATTTAAGCAATGCCACCAGATGGGCACCTCCTTAGCAGGCTTAGAGACCTTGTTTAAGCTTGGAGATTTTGTTTATGCACCAGACAAGGGGGAAATAGCTGTCATTGTGATAAAAGTGGGAGAACAACAATCCCAGGAACAAGGATGATCAGACATTGAACTGGGCATTTAAAGACCTCCACATTAGTGACAAAGACAAGACCCATAAACCCACCATTATGCCTGCCTGCTATTGCATATACCTCAAGTGTGATGGTCAGATGGTTGACAGCTCCATGAAAAAATGTCATGAGAGGTATAACACCTCACAATCTTATCACAAGGTAGGGTGTCAATAACATTGTTCAACATACCTTATTAATATTAATCTGTTCCAGCACAAGGCAAAGATAAACCATATGCCCTCACATGCCTTTGGGAAACCAGATGAGCTGTTTGATGCAATTTCTGGGTCACCTACCCAGAATGATGAGTTGGCAACCTCGTCTAGTGCAGAAGGACATCAGGAGCATGCCCAATATCAAACCAGCACCCCAAGTGAAACAGCAATCCCGTTTAAAACACTGCGAACTTTAGGTAAATTGGAATGCAAGGCTATGTCTCAGATAAAATATATGCAGGCCTTTAAGAAGCAAGCTCTGGGGTTACAACCGGATAGAGAATTGCTTAATGAAATTAATGCTCAGAGAGTTGGAATGCAAACAACCCTTGCAGCAGTTATTGTACTCTGGTGCCAGGCTGGCTCAGTTGCGATAAGTGTCAGGGACAAGCTAGATAGTGATTTGCAGAAAGGTATCAAGGAGATTAACAACCTGAAGGATAAACTCTACACCACCACAAAGGCAGTGGGGAGTGCCACGTTAATTAGTGCCGAATGACCAGATGAGGATTACAGCCTCGAGGGTACCACACATACTGACGTTGTTAACAGACAAAAACTTTATTAGCAGTTTGGAAGGGTGTAGCTCACTCTTACAGCGAAGTCTGTTCCATATACTTGTCTTGGACAGTCTGGACCACTCAACTTGAAGGACAAGCAACTACAGGCTGAAGTTGCTGAAGGATGATTTCATGAAGATGATGGCCAATATATTGTCACCTAGAGACTGCAATTTCCTCCAAACCTTTCCAACCGATATCAGGACCACTCAGAAAATGCTCAGAGTCATAAAAACACTCATGTATGCATGCTGTCCAGCATGTAACTCTATATACCCCCCTCAAGACAAAGACCAAGTCCAAAAATATCTGTTCAATTGCAGTAGCAAGTCATGTTGAGTTTGTGGTGGATGCAACCTGCTCAAAGTTGGGTCAACCTTAGATGGGATGAGCATTGGTGTACCTAAGCATCCATTTGTGATGCAAGACTTTGATAACATCATAGCATGCCTGTTATCTAGACCAGGCATGGAAGCAGCTATTTGATGGTCCAAAGAGTGTATATGCAACAAGGCCATTGAAGATATCATCAGTGCCGACAGTCTAGGAGCGATCAAAGGTCCAGACAGTGTACCTTTCATCTCTGGCAGAGGGCATGACAAACTTTGCCTCCTGTGGTGTCTCTCTGTGGACTTTTTCAATCCATATCACAACAAAATTGCTGGGAAGGTAGCTTCTGTTGGCTCTGTTATCTTGTCTTGTCTCCTGTTACTGCTGGATATGCGACACAAACCTGAGAACCTTTACCTTGTCAGCATCATCCCTGAATCTCACAAGCTGCCAGGGGAGGAAATCGACCACTTCCTATGGCCCCTCATCAAAGTCATGAAGGAATCCTGGGCTCACAGCAAACTATATAAGATGCACAACTACCCTTATGGCCAACTTGTCCATTTGGCTATCACCCTCTCAGTAAACAATTTACCAATGGCCCAAAAAATTATGGGCTTCACAAACTATGTCAATAAGAAAGTCGCAAGAGAGGTGGATCTGAACTTGTTAGAGCCATGCAGTGGCATGCATGCTCCAAAGTGTTCAAGAGGACACCTATAAATGGCAGAGTGCAGCATCACCAAAGGAATGCAAGCGACTATATAATAAAACAGGCATCTGTCACTCAGTACTAATGGAACTGGAATACTGGGATTCTACCACCATAGTCCCTGTTGACTGCATGCACCTCTTCTTCCTCAGGTTACTGCAATACTATGTGTGATCTGTGCTTGGAATGGACATGGCAGGAATTTGTAATCCAAAGGTAACCACCAAACAATTAGATGGTGCAAGAGAGAAGCTACTACATACTGGTCCTGAATCATCTGATCTGCAAACCCTGATGGTTGATGTACTGAAGATTCTCTGTGAAGAAAGGGGTATTGGTGTAAAGCAGCAAAGTGAGCCTCAGAAAGAAGAGTTGATCCAGTTGCTGAAAGTAAGAAAGATTTTTGTACCCATACCTCCAAAGGACCATATCAGCTTATGTGTGTGAACAATTAGGCATCGCTTTCCACCACCGGGACATCTTGTGTATTGAACATCATCAGTGAGGACATTATACAGGAGTTTATGCAAGAATAAACAAATGAGAAGACCTTGCTCACAATGGGCATCACTCCAGATGATTTGAAGGTGATCTGCGAGGACATAGCCATTACTGTTTGCCCTCACTGGCACACAGCTCCTCCAGCTAACCTGGGACAAGTATCCCATGGCAAGTTAAAAGCTGATGAGTGGAGATCGTGCTTCAAGTTCAACATACCTGTATCTCTCCTTCAAATTGAGACATGGCATAATTCATCTGTGACAAAGGCAAACACATACAGGGCAAAACTGGTGCATGGTACATTTCTGCTTGCCATTGTGATCTGTCAGGCAACCTCTCACCATATGTTGACTACACACATCGAAGAATACATGAAGTGTATGAAAGAATACTTGATGATGATCAAGAAACTCCATCCCACCCAGAGTTTCCATCCCAACCATATTAATGCTCTCCTCATCGGCAATTATCTTCATCTGAATGGTCCTGTTCGGAACTGGTGGATGTTTCCATTCAAAAGGGTTATAGGTGACCTGCAAGGCACAGACACAAATAATAAGCCAGGTTAGTAACACACATTTTCTACTGGTCCAACTGCCCTTACCAGAATAAAGGGGAAATGGAGAAGATGATGTTTGCTTCATTCTCTGCCAAGTCGCTCATGCAAGTGACCCTGGGGCAATTAAGCACCTCATAGATGTGGACAGATAGTATAGTGATTATGGAACAATCATTCCACATTGACAAAGGATGTGCATGAATGATTCTGATGAACATATAGGTAGCAAACTGAACCTCAGATAGGTAAAACTTTGAAGGCTCAGTGAGCCGTTCCATCGAGACAAAAGCCACTGGATGAGGCTATCCATGTTGCAATGATGAAGATCAAGAGAGATCTCCAGCATGAATTGGGGAATTTTCACTGCCTTGAAGAAGGTAACTTTCAGGACAGAGTGACAATTCATGGCCATGAATTTGCGACTTACTGCACATCTGAGAACCATGGTGTTGTTTTTTTCCAAGATGCACCTGATTCTGATTATCTAGTTCTGGGCATCATAAGTGCAATCTGTCTAATGATGCAGGATAACCAAGAACATACATTCCTAGTTGTTCATTGCTATCAAACACCCCCAGCATCTCTACCTAACCCATTTGCAGCTTACCCAGATTTCGGTGCCAGTTTGTGGTCAACAGAGACACATAATGATATAACTATCATTCCTAGTAACCGTGACATCTACCATGCGATTTACTGATGCTGGGACTACAAGATCTTGGCAATGAAGCCATTGAATAGAGTTAGTGATATTATTGTGAAATGAGAATAGCCTCACTGACTCTGTTCAATTCTTAGGGCTTTTGACAGCTCACTGTAGACACAACTGTGTTGACACTTCTTTACTTTCTTGGGTTTGCTTGATTCATTTTCCATCCCTTGTCTCTTGTTATACAGTATTTGTATGCTACTCATTATTACACACTTCTTAATTAAAAAGGTTCTTTGATCTATAGTGGTGGGAGAGGCAGCATTCTTTGGTCTATGGTCTACAATCTATAGTAGTGGCAGAGGCAGTATCTTGGTACCATGTGGTAAAAGGAAAAGAGGGGTCAGAAATTTCTGGGATCTAATAAATCTGCCCACTACACAGCAGGTCCATTTTTCCTAGGGTCATTCCTGGCCAATCACGAGTCTCACATGTGATCACACTCGGGACACTGCAGGTTATTTTTGGCACACCACACCTGCCACCTGTCAAACCATACCCATTCATATACTGTACCCATGGTTAGCAGGTTTACACCATGGTGTACACAGAAACTGTGATGCATTAACACCATGGTACATTGTATTATGGGTTCTACAACTACAAATTCTAATTATACATATGTAGCTACTGATTATACTGTACTACATCTATACACACTGCAAACTATAAATTCCAGGCTCCTTGAACCTGTACCACCATCATCTATTCTTCATGTCTTCTGCACCCGCACTGTTGACCCCCTCCCCTCCCCTTTCCAAGGCTGAGAGGGCTGCTAGGATGAAAGCCCTCAGGGATACTGAGCAGGCGGCTTGTGCTGCTAGCTCTGGCTCCCCCTCCATCGCTCCCTCCTCTCTAGGCACTCACTCCCCTGTAGGGTATTTCACGGGTATACCGTGGGTATAGGTTTCCATAACTGTACCTGTACCCGCCAACACCGTACCCTTAGCGGGTACGGGTATAAACCTGTGGGAAACATATACAGTTTTTTGAAATAACCGCAGTACAATTAGTACCTGCGGTGATGTTTTCATAATACTTAATACACTATACACATTTCTATTACTTGAACTATATAGTTATGCCTTACTGCACATAACGAGTCCCCCGTCAATAGAACATGCCGGCTCCATGAGCCCAGACACATGTTTGCATGAGTTGAAGCATCGGGTTGTGTTGCATTGGCGGCATTCATGGCGTTTGCATGTGCTGGTGCTGGCAGCGGTCGCAATTGCATATCTTGGCGTTGGCGGCAGTCGCATTTGCGATGGTTGCATTGTGTTGCGTTGCATTTGCGGCGTTCACGGCGTTTGTGTGCATATTGGTGTTGATCGCAGTCGCATTTGCGTGTATCTTGGCGTTGGCGGCGGTCGAACTGGCAGCATTCACAGCGTTTGCGTATCTGTTAGGTTAGCGGCAGTCGCATTAGTAGTATTTGCATTCGCACTCGCGTTTGCGCTATGCTTGCATTTGTGGCATTACTTCGGCGGCGTTTGTGTTTGCGGCGAAGGTGTCCGCGTTTGTGTTTGTGGCTAAAGCGTTTGCTATGTTTGCGTTTGCAGCGTTACTTTGGCGGTGTTTGCGTTTGCGGTGAATGCATTTGCGGCAAATGCATTTGCAGCGAATGCATCCGCATTGGCGTTGGCGTTTGCGTTTGTGAATTGCAATGTTGGCATTTGTGTTTTCATATGCGGCTAATGCGTTTGCATTCGTGTTATCGTCATTGCCATCGGGGACCAGAAGTGGCGAGAGAATGTCGAGTTCAAGTTAACGAGTGGATCAATGTTCGTTTTCGAGTTTGGCTTTGTTTGGCCGACTTTGACCGAGAAAATCGAGGCGACGAAGCAAAAACAGAAAGGAAGGAAGGAGAGGGAGATCGAATCTGATGAGCAAGGGGCCTGTTGTCAACAACAAAACATAAGAAAAATACTGAACTGACCTGTAAAAAAACCCATAGAATACCCGTAAACTGCGGGTGCGGGTTCACGGTTTGTCACAGTGCAGCAGAGTCCAACACCGCACCCGTACCCGTGACACCTGTGACCACAACACCGCGGGAATACCCGCACCCATGAAATACCCTACTCCCCTGCAACTGCCTCTCTTTCCCCCCCTCCCACGGCTTGCCCTAGGATGGCACCCATGGCTGCCGACTCCCCTGGCAACCCCAGGCCCAAGACTGCCCCTCCTCCTGCCAAGCGCACGGTCTCCATGCCATTGAACTCTGCTTCTGGCAGTTTTTCGTCGTCGTTGGTACCTCAGCTGCAACCACCTCCGGTCCTCCCTACTCTCCTGTCAAAGGGATGAGAAGGGGACCATCACTTGGGTTGAGTTCGCTCCCCTTTTCCACAGCACCCTCCTGTGCTCTGCCTTCCGTGTTGCCCCCTCTGACTGCCTTGTTGCAGTTGTTAAGCGGGCCACGTTTTCTTATGTGATCGAAGTTTTAGAGGGCCGTGTAAGCCCTTCCCTTTTCTTCCCACCTGCCCGACCTGCCCGTGGCCCTGTGCCTGCACGCAAGTCTAGGCCGTCTGCCCTGTGCCCTCCTCCCCCTTCCTCTGCCTCGCCCCTGGCTGCCTCAGTGGCTGGCCAGGCCTGCAAGAAGCCAAAGAAGACACGGGCTCCCTCTGGTAAGGAGACTGCCCAGCTGGCCTCTCAGCCTGCTGCCCAGGCTCCCTCTGCCTCCCCTTCCACGCCCTGGGCCGGTGCAGTGTCGGGCTCTGGGCCCCTGCTTGAACCTGAGCAGTGGCGCCTGTTGAGCCTTTGGAACACGTGCACCTACTCCCACTTGGCGATGGACCTGCAGGAGCAGCAGGAGTTGGCCTCACTGGCTGACAGGATGATGTGTTTTGGCTGGGCGCCCTCTGCTTCTCCTCCAACTGCCTCCTTGCTGCCCACCCCCCTTCTTCTACCTTCCGCCTTCCCCCCCGAAATGGAGTGCTGGGCACCCTCCTCTTACTTCTCTCCCTCCCACTGATTTGCCCACACACCGCCCACCTGTTCTATCCTTGTCCCTCTTCGGTATCACCGTGGCTGATTCACCCCCCCTTAACCTCCAGACCCTCTTGGCAATGGTCTGGGTTGGGAACAGGTTAGGCCTCCTTCTGCGGGCTAGCTGGTTGGCTGTAAGTACCCAGGTGGAGTTGCTGTCGAGGTTTGGATTACGTACAGGATCATCGGATATGGCCAACCATATTCCCTCTTTTGTGACCTTCATTTAGATACACACTAGGCATGTACTTGTTGAGGTAGTAGTACACTTTTGTCGCAATTTATTGCTGTTCACCAAAAAAAAAAAAAAAAAAAAAAAACTATAAATTCACATTAAAAAAGTCTTGAGGTGGGTACTTGGAATGAATTAAAGCACAGCAGCACACTGTGGAGTATTAATGGTGGACGTGGCAGCAGTGCTTGTGGTCAAGAGAATGGTGGTGGTATTGATGAGGCTATCGTTGTCCCTGATGGTGTTGTCAACACAGCTGCTGTCTGCAATGTTGGCCACTTGTGTGCTGCGTCGCTGACTTGCTACTGTCGATGTTGTCCCCATGGCTGGTATCACCCTTGCTGCTGTCGCTCCATGAGCAGTTGACCTGCTGTGTTCGATGGCATCCATGCCCACATAGATGTCCTTGTTTAGGTGTGGTTGCTTCTGTGTTTTAGATATGCTGCCCATGTGTTCGATGATGGCAGGGCCCACACAGGACTGTGGGGTGATGACCACAGCAGGTCTGGTTGGCCCAACCAGGGAGAAGGTGGGAGAGAGTCCTGTGGGAGGTGAAGCTGCTGCTGAGAAATGTCCAGATTGGAGCATTGGGCATTGCTTGAAGAAGCAGGAAAGGGTAAGCTTAAAGTCGATGCAAGAAAGCTAGACCAAATGAAAACTTACCCAGCTATCAGTTGTTCAAGAAGAAGACAACCTTGGGACTGGTTATCATTGTTAGTGGCAATGAGTCTGGAATGATTGGGATGGCTCAGAGGTGTTGGAATCTGTTAGGCTGCACTGGATGAGGAGGAACCCACAAGGGACACAGACCCAAAGAGGGAGAACCAGTGAGGGAGAGGAGCGTGCTTTGTCAAGTATCATCATTGTTCGAGAAGATGACCATGGGTCTCGTTAGAGGTAGTGGGTCAAGAATGATTGGGATGGCCAGGAGGTATCAGAACTTGTTGGGGTGTGCCAGATGAGGAGGAACCCATGGGGGACACAGACCCAGGGAGGGAAAGGAGTGCGCTTTGTTGGTATCATCAGGTATTATTGTGTTCAGAGGGGTGGCAGTGTGATCTTCCTTGAGCATGTGGAACCATGAGGCCAAGAGGAGGGGGGAGATAACACAACAGGACATCGAACTCTTCTGGCCACAAGGTGATCGCAAGGCTGGAGATGAAGGCCAGGGGCTGATGGCAGGTCTGACTGCAGCTGTGCAGTGGCAGCTTCAAGGGCAGGACAGTGGAACATTGACCAAGGTGGAAATTTACTTGAGATGAGATAACAAGACATAGTATGTTGCAGCAACTCAATCCAAACAGGCACAAGTGTATGCTCAAGCCATTATTGCTGCAAGTCAGGTGGATCCAGGGGTGTGTGCTTGGAGAGATTGGTCAATGTTTCATAACTTGTAATGATATCCTTCACTGCCTGGGCTAGATGTCATGCAAACACACACTATGGAATGTTGGGGGTGACTTACCTGAAGGAGAACACAGATACCTGTAAAGATGGCCACAGCTATCAAGAGTGAGCGTGACTGAGCACACCTGGCCACTGTGAAGAATGCCAAAACATCTTGAAGGCAATGGGCACTTGCAAGCCCAGAAGGAAGCCCCCTTGGGAGGCATTCTACAAGGAAATGAGGTCTGTTGAGGCCAGAGGAGTGGACATGATGGGCACCACTAATGAAAACTGTTTCATTGTGACATAGGCTTGGCAGCATGTGGGTTGAGATTGAGGGGGAGAAAGATCTGACTAGGCTAGGTGAGACAACAAAAGATATAGAAAACTAGACTAAACTCACCTGTAGAACAAACTGTGAAATACCCACAAACCGTAGGTACGGGTCTGGTTCATTGCAGTGTAGCTAAGTCCAACACCGCACCTGTACCTGTCACACCTGTGACCATAACACCATGGGATTACCTGCACCCATGCGGATCTCTATCAGTACCAAGGCAGAAACATTGACCGTGCATTCCCAAGAGCATTTGGATACAAGATCATGGGAAAATGCCATTCTTTAGTATAGCAAGACATGGTGTAATTTACTAGTGGGTGAAACAGAAGGTTCAACTGGCAGACATTTTGCAAATGTGCCAAGACAGTGGCATGCTGCACACTCTGCATTGAGGCAGCCGCACCATGCTGGTAAGCTTTTGGGATGACAGACAAGTGACAGAAGAAGGGAGATGGGAATCAGTTAAGAAGATTGAACAACAAGCATCATTGAACCTACTATACCTCTGCTTCCCACCCCCACTTTCCTTTGGTTTTCTGGATGGTGCTTGGCACTTGCACATCAAATGCAGAGGCACATCCCAGCAACATTGCATTGGACAGTCAGAAATTGAGACTGGCAAAAGTGAGACTGGCAAACATGAGACTGACAAATGCGAGACCAACAAATGTGAGACTGGCAAACGCAAGACTGGTGAAAATAAGAAGGGCAAGGAAACAGGTCAAAATGGATGATGTCTGCATTGAACTTGAGGCTATTCAGGCAGGCCAGGTACAGAAACCAAAGACTGGGTACAGTATTAGACTTAGCCAACTAGACCCAAGGTTGATTGTTGATCACAGGCCTTTCTATTACATGGACCTCCCAACGTCCGAGTCTGATGAGAGCAAAGAGGGTGGCATGTCATAATTGCACAGAAAACACAAGCAATCTAACCAGAACACTCATGCTCTGCCCAAGCACTGGACACGATGCAAAACCCCAGAGGAACTCCAATATCATCCAGATTGGAGAAATAAGATCCCTCGGACCCTTTGTTCTAAGATGAAAGCTAAGCTGCGTCTTGGTGAGTTCAGTTTCAACTGCACTGTTCTCACTGATCCAATGCATTTGCCAAAGTAACTGGGGAAGATTGGCACATAGACCCACGTCAACTATATACAGACACAGAGCCTGACTCTGATGCTGACAGTGAAGGCAATATGAGTAATATTACGGCAAGTAGTGAGTTTGGACAACTTGAAGAGGGGAATAAGGAGGCACTCGCCAGCAAGGACACAACTCTATGACTCATGCCAGTTAGGATTGAGGCTCAGTCCCAGTCTATCACCCCAGCATTGTGAGTGGGAAGTCCTATTTAGATCCTTGTTGCATCTGGCTTCCTGTCGTTTCCCCATCTTGTGCTATCTCCCCTTTCAAAGTTGTCTCCTTATTTGGTCCCAGTTTGCTTGATTCTTTACCCTTACATTCGAATATATCAGACAGTCAGTGGGCTATAGTATACCACTTATCTAATGGGATTTTGTTCTATACTTGCGTTCAAATGCTACGTTTGCAGCTCACCTCACTTGCTTATTCCCCTCTCTGGGATTCTCTTTCATCTCCACTTGGATCGGCCACTCACCCACAGATCAGGCAAGGAGAAATCTTGGATTGAACAAACAGACTATGTTGAGACTGCTGACATCTATCCTCTTCAAGGATTTACAATTCTTACACAAGGCGATGGGGTGCTTATGGCCTCGATCTCCTTTGGGCCTCAATCTGTCTGGTGTTCACTTCTTTAGTATATGATGATTTCCTTTGCACCCAGATCTTAAACTCATGTTTACAGATCAGCATTACTATGTATTGACTAAGGTATCATTATATTGTCCATGTTGTAAGGGACCTTTGCAGCACAGTCAGGCTTCATGTTGAATGTTAGAAATGTAGGAAACCTATCAGAGCAGGAAGAGAGACCTCCACCCTTAAGTCCAGTTTCTTCTGAAAGTGAGGGGTTCTTTCTGCCAGCCAGCTGGAATTGTAGAAATTCATAGGAAGACCTGACCACAGCATGCACTTCGGACTCATTTTTTTGGCAACTGGAATGTGTTTGAAGGAGTGGTTACCACGTGAGGGGTTTGAATGTAGCAGATATGATTTGACTGATGCCCATATCTTGGCTATATCAGGGTTCAGAAAACCCATATCAACCTGCTGGACAGTCTTGAAACATGGGTCTGGGTTCACATCTTTCATATTGTCATCAGTCTCATCGTCGCTAGTACCACAAGTACCAAGAGCATCAAGTAATACTCCTACATGGCCCCATGTATCTTGATCCCTATAATGGTTAGCTTCATAAATTTTCTTTCTTCTGTAGTAAGTCTATCTGATATTAGCAATTCGTTCTATATGCCAATAAGGAGACATACTTCCTGCCACCTTTGATACATCCTGTTAACCTTATCAGACTCATCACAAGGACGCACATTGCATATCCAGCAAATGTGCTGCATGTGGTAAAGCTTCCTCTGACATCTTATTCTCACTTTCTCCTCTGAAAGTTGGGGCCAAGTATGGTTGACATGGTTATACTTGCCCTCCTTTACTGCCAAGATAAATGCAGCAGTAACTATCTCAACAACCTCCTGGTTCCATTTCTGCTTGAAGGTCCATGTCAAGCAGACCTGAGGGGCATCGGGATCTGGTCCCATCACTCAATGGTCTTCAAAGGCTTTTATGTGTTGTTCATCCAGCACATCCAGAAAGTAGTCTTTTGTTGCAAGGACACCCTTGCTCTCCAGGAAACGCCTCATTGCCACCTATGTAACATCAGTGCCAACTATACCAGAACATGGATATACAAACATCCACAAGTTTGTCCTGGTTAACACAAGGTACCTTCTTCTTTGCAGGAGGGGCTGCAAGGGAGCATGATCTGACCATACAAGCCGTAAGTATGTAGGTGAGACATACATTCAAAAGGCTTGTTTGTCTCTGACCCACCTCTATCTGGGCCCAGGGTGTCCACTTCAATGTTGTCAGAGGGAGGCCAGTCCTGTGCCTGTCTTTGATCTAGGGCTGTTATAACTGCATAAGCTGCTGCTTGGGAAGCAGCAGCAACCATATCTTGGAAGAATCCTTGGTATTCTCAGTGATCTACTATCATACAAGTGAGCATCAGGTAACTACTCTGCTTCTGTTGACTGACCTGGGTGCCACATTTCATTATCAAAGTCGAGTGGGGTTTGAGTCTTGGCCCAGTGCAAACCCCCAGGGTACAAATCATTGGGATTATCCATGGCATTTGAGTGGTTGGGATTAGAGGAATTGGGATCATCCATGAGGTTTGGGTGGTTGGGGTTAGACAAATTGGTGGGATTTGGGTGGTCTGGGTTAGACAAATTGGTGGGATTCAGGTGATCATCCATGGGATTCAGGTGGTCGGGGTTAGATGAATTGGGGTCATTCATGGGATTCAGGTAGTGGGGGTCAGATAAATTAGGGGGTTGAATTGGAGATGATGTCTAAGTAGACACGGTATATAGTGTAGAAAGTGGCCGTGGAGCAAGCCATTTGTAGTAGAAATAGATTTACTTTGGTGTTGCCACTTAGGGCACTTACTGATACTTATTTATGAGTATTTAATTTGGTCTTTGGCACTATTTGGTACCTCTTACTATACACAGTAGTTGGTTCATGTTCGTTGCCTCAGACATTGTGCTTACTATGCACATTCTGAGGTGAGTTAATTATTATCTTAACACAGACATTATGCTTACTGTGCACATTCTGAGGTTGACCCTCTTGTACACTCGTTTTCATCATCATTATAGACACACTATTTGCTTCATATAGACACTTCTTATAGGCCAGAAACCACAAACAAAAGACATACTATCCATTTTTATGGTGCTAGACAATAATGCCACATAGCTACCAAGCATTGACAAAGACAGGGAACCAAGTGGAGTGGGGTTGCACTGGCCATCTGCTCAAAATCATGTTTGCCTGAGTAACAATCAGTGTGCAGTATGCTTGAATGAACAAAAGATATACTATCCATTCTTATGGGTCCATGTATGACACTAGACAATAATACCATGTAGCTACCAGGCATCATCAAGGACAAAGGGCCAAGTGAAGTGGAGTTGCACCATGACTGGCAGGATGTCTGCTTGCACAATAGAAGTACTCAATTACACGACTACTGACTGCACACTCTGCACATTCTGATACTAACATAACACATATTTATGACATCATCTCCATTAGAAAAATCTACAGTGGGACTGCAAAAGATACGATAGATTTGTCACCTCAAAATACACTACCAGGAAAGTAACAAGGAGCAGGATAAGCAGGAGTATAAATAAAAACAAGGAAGCAATCAGTGCAATTGCAATCTGATCCCACCACATAGAGATTGAGGGGTTTGTGGGAGGTGATGCCAGTTCCTTTGAAGAGATGCATGCCTGTGGGAGTCTGATTAAAGCATGTCTCATGAATATTCACGTGTGCACACCTTTGTCTCTAAATAACACCATATCTTTAGCTTATATGAGCCTTTGCCAGAGCAAGCCATAATAACAACATATCTGTCAACAGTGTCAACAAAAGCCTACATTCAAAAATGGTAATTAATTCTGAAGTTAAAGGCTATTAGCCCTACCTTGATAACTTGTACAGGTTGGCCAGAAGCTAGAACATGTCAACAGTATGCCATTATCAGGTCTTCAGGATATACCTCCATGCTGAATCTTGCTGACCTGCTGGCCACTGATGCAGTTGAACATGCAAGCACAGCCATTATTGCTGCCAGCAACAATAAGATTCCAGGATGGCAACAACCTTGATTGGAGAATGTAGTTCTTGTTTATGGGGTGAGTAAATGTCTGGATTTTTTCCATGCTCGGGAAATGGTACTTGTTGATGCCATTGATGAGATTGGAAATGAGCAAGAGCTTGCCATCACAGTTGAGAGATGCATACCTGCTATATATATGTGTAAGAACAGGATGAAATGGGTAAGTGAATGAAACTGTACATCCAACTGTTCAGCCTTTTCAACCACTTCTTCCTCCAAGGATCTATGGAATAACATACACTGCAGCTGTTTAGATAGTGAGAAAACCAGAAAAAAAGCACCCACTTACCACTCATGTGTGTTTAAATAGTACAGTACAATGCTAGTACTGTTATCGCAAAAGTGAACGCATTTTCTGTAACCTTCAGACTTGAGACAAGATTGAAGAACTGGAACCAGCTCAGTCCCTCTAATCCTCCAAAGCTGTGTGGACCCTTCACATATTGTTGCAATTTGCTCATACACTGGATCATAGGCAATACCCTTGACAGGCCCCTGTCCCCCGAGTACGTTGGCATTATCACGGTATGTCTACAGTACAAAATCAGATCAAATCGGAACAAAAAAATACTTGTTACTATTCCATCTTCACTACAGAAAAGATGGAGATCTCCACTGGCAAACCCAACCATAAAGTGTCTGATATTGCAACTTGCCCAAGCTACAGCTGTAGCTGGGCCATTGAAAGGACATTCAGCTACAAATAACTTCTGCCCAGATGTAACAGCCCAAATGACAGCCTTAGAATTGTTGCCTGATCAATTGTCAGCAAAAGAGCATTGTTTTTGAGATGAGAACATACCGATGCTTATCAAACAAGTACATCCAGGGCTGATGGTGAGCTGGTTCACTGGTTGAGTATGGCCCTGAAGTGTGTTCTGTAACTTGAAATTTATGCTATTGAAGCTTGTGGTCATTGTTGCTGTGATACTGTTCTCAGAGGAAATCCTGGCATTGAGAATTCCAAGCTGTTCCCTTTCCTTTTCAAAATCCTGATTGTCTTCTTGTTACTGTGCTCAGACAAATAAAAGGATTCATTATTATGCGCCCAAGCAAGGGCATGTCAAATTGCCCTTGGCTATCAGTTACCATTCTCAAGCAAACAAGATTTACAAAAGGAATTGTATACTTATTTTTTTTGTTTTGTTTTTTTTTTTTTTTTTTTTGTAACATGGTCTGAACACATGTTTGGAGCAATGAGTTCTGAGAAATGGAGCTTGCAATTGTTGGGGGATTTGCAAAGGCAAAAGGAATCAAATTTCCAGCAGCAAACTTTATATAGCCAACACCTACATGGCCATCGGTGCCTTTCATGTGGCATTATCACATATATATCCCAGCTCTGAATTGGGATATTCACGTGCATATTATCTCATGGTCTCTAGCCATATAGTGAGCTAATATATATATCCAGTCCCATGGCTGGCAAAACCTTTTCCCTTTTCCCACCACCTGTCACTAGTACTGTCATCCTACATGCAACCAGAGTCCCTCATGTATTGACAACATGGGAGAGCAGACAGCAATGAAATAAAAGGATAATAATATAAGAAGGTTTGTACTAAGGTTGGTCAATGCAGAAGGGTAGGGAATGGATTGATTGGCCATGGCAACAGGATAGGAAGAATAGAATAGGCTTCGGGATAGAGTTGTACCACAATGCTAGATTAATTATTCCTCTGCCCCCTGGCATGGGGATAGAATTGTGCCTAGAATGGAGTGATTGGTGACAAACTGCAACCACAGCAATCAATGATGGCCCTGTTCAATGGGCAAATATGTGGCATGAAGCCTTTGGCATAAACTTAAACTCAGTATGTATCTATGTATCTATATGATTCTTCAGATGTGCAACGTCTAACAGTGATGGACAGCAGTCTACACTGGGCCCCCAGGCATCATTGTTCTTGTTGTCACCAGACATTGGCTGAGGAGCCCATCATGCATAATACATTGTCCTGCCAACTGTGTATGTCATGCAGTAGTGGGTTATATGAGCATTGAAAGAAGGTGAGTGGGTTTCTGTTCCATATGAGAATAAATCTTCACTATAAAACTGTTCAAGAAGGTCAAATGACAGAGCCAATTCTGCAATTACACAAACCCCCAAGCGATCTTATCTCAAATGTCAGATATACAATGTATGTGTTCTGTCTATCTTCTTAGTGTCCTGCTGAATCACCCTTAGTGACTGATGGGGCCATTATTGGCCTCAACAGTGAACCGGGACACCCACTCCTGCATTTTCTATCCTATGTTTGTGGATACATAATGCTCACATGCATGACCATCACGACTGTCTATTGCTGGTGGCCTTTTCCTTTTGCCTCTGCGAGAGGGATTAGGAAGGCCATGGTGCAGCTTCTTCATTGCATCCTCATCTTTGTGGTTATGGCACAGTTCATTCTATCAGGGATGTCAGGGATTACATCGCACCTGGTATCGCATGTGCACATGGTGGTCTGAAACATGCAGTCCATCACATTAGCTTTCTGCGCACTTCCTATGCCTTTCAAGGATACAATATGTGCCAGGATTGGCAATGCACCACCATCTCCATTAATCCCTAACATAGACCATTATTTGGCATCATATCTATTTCTCATTAATGAGGATGTTCATGGTCTGGCAATTGACTTGGCAATTTGTAAAGTGGCCAATGCCACTTCTGCCATGCTAGTGCTTGTGCGGGCAAGTGACATCACTCAACAGCACAAAATATTGGACAAGCTGAAGGACTTTCTACAATGAGCATGGGCATGTGAAGATGCTTCTGGGGCCCATGTTGCCCTTGTCAAGACTGCGGTCAATGAGTAAGTCAACACAATCCAAGAAAACCACATAATGACAACAACTGGTTTAGGATGTTACTGGAGAATTTTTCAGTCTTCACCAAATTGCAAGCTGACCTGCATACAGGCTTGTTATCAAGGCTTGTGGCATTTATTTGGGTCTGCCAGGCTGAACATACAGTTTTAAAAGTGCTGGCAACTGCCAAGGATTCCACAACAACTCATGCATACCGCCTGTTTACCCATGGCAATTCAGCATACCAAAGCCTTTGCCTAATGAAATCCATCACCCTGGATATATCCGGTCTGTTGGCCACTGAGATTGCATCTTTAAAACAAGAGAAGGAGGAAGTGATCTCTAGACTCTCCACCACCTTTGGTATGCACCGTGGCACCCTATGGATCCTAGAAGGTCGACTGTCCAACTTGAGGTGTATCAGTGACCTTTGGAGAGAGGCAAGGGACCTGCTGTCCCTAGGTATTCATCCATTCAATGGCATACAGAGTGACCTTGCTGCTCTGCATGAGCATCAAGCTGGTCCAAAGACTGGCTACCTGTATGTTCCAGTCGACCAACAGAATTGGCATTTTCAGGTGTGGGTGAGGAGGCTGGAAGCCTGGCAAGTCTTGATGCAGGCTCAGGTGTATTGAAGGTATTATCTCTCCTATTGTTCTTAGTGTTTAAAAGTTCAGTCCTAGAACTGATAAAAAAACTGAAACTGAACTGAACTGGACCTAATATGAACTGTAACTGAACTGAACTGAAACTGATAAGAACTGATAGATCAGTTATAGTTTTACCAAATTTAGAAAATTATTAAAACTGCTAAAAACTGGTTTTAACCGGTTAAAGACCA
>QFEY01001437.1:0-39310 GCA_003316435.1 Russula virescens
ACGTGAAGAGAGCAGATCCTGGATCCTTGAAAGCCTACTAAGTGGGGCTATATCCGGGACAATTATGTGATGGATAAATTGATACGCATTATAGCAATATACCACAGAACATGTTTAATCAATGTTCTGACAGGACTGCGTTGGATTACTGTCTATGGTATCATGTCATGTCCGAGTCGGCGTTTGGGTAAGTCTCCTGTGGTAGGATTGATGGTCAGTCCATCCATGATAGTGAGTAATCCAACTCAAGCCGTAAGCCGGGACACTGGGGATGGGATGTACAGAGGCCTTGCTGGAACAGTTCACGTTTGAGGGCACAAAGATATGAACCCCAAAAGCACTTGCATCATCTAGGTTGTGATGCACATAATCACTCAACCGAGATGAGTGAGAATGAGCAAGAGTCGCAACTGTTTGTGTTGCCGCCCTGGCGTCCGTTGACCTGCCTGACGTCCTTTGCCAGCTTGAATGTGATTTGTTCGACTGGGGATGTTCAACGTATTTGGGAGGATACACATCGACCAATGAAAGTTCTTCACCGGGATCCTCTTTCACCGTTGATCGAGCGCTCTAGTGCCAGGGCCAGAAGGTCCTCTTCATGTAATTAATGTCACCACGGTGGTCGCTAGCTGTCAGGCTGGCCGTCGGGCCCCGAGGAGGATAGTTCTTGACAGGGATTCCATTACATGTGACTGCTAGGTTCGAAACTGGTAAAAAGACAGCCAGATGACTCGGGGCGCGGCACTTCCCGCTCGCTGGTGGCTTCTTGGTCCTGGAATAGGAATCGGATCGCAGGGGGCCGTGCATGCTGGAACGGGAGCCGTAACTCTGGCCGAAGACTCGTGTTGCGACTGGTGTGGGACCAACCCAGTCAAAAAGGATGAGGAGAAAACTATTATTGGGACATCTGACCGACGTCTGGTGACTATGGTCATTAGGTGTGGGCGCGAGAATCGAACCCCAGTTCGAACTCACATCGACATGTGTAGTCACACAGGACAACAAGGAGTGCAACGAGGATAATCGACATATAACACAGCCTGCGGATCTCTCGCGTTACTGTAGTGCAAGTATAGGCATGTCCATATGTACCAGCGGTGTGCCAGTGGGCGCAAGCTGTCAGAAACTTAGGGTCTGACTGGATTCGTAGTATGAGGGGGCTGTGTGGAAACGTAACAGATTGGAATCAGATTGAAGGTGCCCAGTCAGAAACGATTATCATATTAAGAATGCGTTCGGCGCGCAAAAGTATCTGGCATACCGCGGGCGAATGTTGTCACCACATAGATGTACGGCCAAGTTCCTGGGATCAGTTTGAGAAAAAATCGTGTAACAGTATGGAAGTGTCGCACGCATGACACCGCATGATACAAGACACAGACGTACATGCCAGTGTGTGAGAGTGACCGGGGTGTAAGTCAGGCGTTTGGAGCCTTCCTCATTCCACAGTTTGGAACGGAGTGTGAAAAGAGAGAGGCTGCACCACCCTTCGGACCTCAATCGGACTTCATCTGAGTGTGAAGCAAAACGGCTGGATCCGAGCTTAAGTAGCGGTCACCAGCTTCACTTCAGGACACTTACAGTAGAAGGTTTGGCTGGCACTCGGAATGTAGTATACATAGTTGGGTAATTGTTCCATCATAGACTTAATGAGAACAGTATGCGAGTATTGATTGCCAAGTGTTATCATTTGAAATCCGGACCGGGATACCCGGCCGCTCGACGAGGCCACGACCACGACCACGACAACACATCTCGAAAATAACAGACGCACCTCCCCCTGAGCACCACACGACCTCAGCTGCGAAGACAGCACTGATGCCCGTCGTCGGCTTGGAAGCTTGGTTCACGCAAATCCCTCCCGTAACACGCACCTGGCTCGCCCTTTCCGTCCTCACGAGCGTCGCAGTCGTATGTCTTTTGTCGTCCACCCACCCCACCCACCCATCCATCGTTCTCGCGACGCATGAGAACCATAAAAAATGACTGACGACTGACTCACTCCCCATTTGTCGTGATGTAGCAATGTCAATTGATAACCCCGTTGCAACTCTACTTTAGCTTCAAAGCAGCATTCCGGAACGCTCAGGTAAGAGCTGACTGAGATACGATCGTCCCTTCCTCCCATTGTCGTTGTCGCCTTTTACTGACTAACCGTACCCATCGTATCGTCTCTTCATAGCCATGGCGGGTGTTCACCACATTCTTTTACTTTGGCTCGATATCGTTGGACTTTGTCTTCCACCTCTTCTTTTTGTGAGTCTGCCCATCAATCATCTTTACCTTCAAACAAATAGCTGATCGCATGTCGGGTCGCTTTTTCCCAACCACGATCGGACAGCATGCGTTATAGCCGCATGCTCGAAGAGTCCTCGTTCGCAAACCGCAAAGCGGACTACTTCTGGCTCCTCTTCCTTTCATCCCTTATGCTCCTGGTACGCACACCACATCATCTCCAACCCCCCCTCCTTCAACGGACTGTTTATTCTCCTTCCCCCCCTCCCACTTTTCAGGGCCTATCCCCGCTCTTCAACCTCCCCTTCCTGTCCTCTCCGCTTGCCTACGTGCCGATCTATTTTTGGTCCCGCCGTCATCCCACAACCCCAATTTCGCTCTTCGGCCTGCTCACCATCACCGCGCCTTATCTCCCCTTTGCGCTCGTCGCGTTCTCCTGGGTGCTCACTGGCACGTGGCGCGCTGCTGCGAGTGACCTCGTCGGGTGCGCAGTTGGACACGTAGGATGGTTCATCCGTGACGTATGGACTCGGGAGATGGTCGGTGGGCCAACGATATTAAGCGAGGCGCCGGATGCATTGTGAGTTTTGCCGTGCACATGAGGCTCTAGAGCCCTTGACTGATCGGTTTCTCATCTCAAACAGGAAACGCCTTTTCGGAGATCTTTAAAATTTTTGTCTCTCTGGCACTCGCCGCTCATGTGATGGTTGCTAATCGGTTCTGTAATTTGGACGCTTATTGTAAAAATGAGGACAGACAGCCTCAAGTCATTCGAATCACGGCCATCCGCTTTCGGCCCATGGATCACATCTCGCACCTATGGCAGAAAAAAATTACATTACAATTGATCACGCATATACAAGGAGTGCATGGTATCGGTATCCAAAACGCGACCTGTGTGGTGAGGGGCGAGGGGCAACAGAAAGGCCAGAGGAAATTTTTTTTAAGCATAATCAATAGAACGATCGAAGAGAGCAAGCATCCAGCAGGCTAGACCGGGAGTATAAACGACTCATATATGGTATGATGCGCCATCCAGGAAAAGAACAGCGCCTGCGCTAGGTGAGTAAAAAGAAATTTGAGTGTTCCAAAGTATATGTGGAAATCGCGCGCACGCATCACGGGAAGGGTGTAAGGGTGTCTCTGCGAACGTTTGTATCCCTTATGCTCCGTTGCCCATCTTGGCCGCTCGTAGCATAGCGCTCCGGTTCTGCCGCGGCGCCATGGTCGGCGCTTGCAAGCTAGTAGGACGGGCCCTAGGCGGAGTAGCAATGGCACCGCTAATATCTGACATTCGAGATAGCGATCGACGGGGAGAATTTATGTCGCCTTGCACGGATGCGGGGCGACCGAGTGAGCTGGTGGACCGCGACAGAGATGGACCAATGGGCTGTCGGACTACACGTAACGTTAAACGCTGTGGTCAAGAAGGCATTCGTGAACAATGTGAGAGGACGTACACTGATACGAAGAGGGCGGTGCGGCATCCTTTGACGCACGCAGCATTGCGCTGCGGTTCGGCCTCGGCGAGATCGTGGGTGCCTGTGTGCTAGAGACTGAGATTGACTCGCGCCTCTTGTGGCCAGGAACGCCGGCGAACGTCTTTGCCTGCGCCTCCTTCAACGCCTGCTTAGCCCTCTCCTCCTGAGCCGCCTTGGCCTTAGCTTGCCCAAGCGTGATGATAGGCTTCGGGCGGGGCTTCGGCGGTGGCGCGCCCGAGATACGCAGCGCCGCGGCGCGCGACATTCGCGGTGGCATCGTCGGCGCTAGCGTGGACGCGACCGGGATGGACTCTGTGCGCTTGTGTCCAGGAACATTGGCGAACATCTTGTGCATGGCTTCTTTGGACGGTGGTTTGCGGGGTCCGTGGGCACGCTCGATTTTAGGGGGGGTCACGCCTGCGCGCAGGTCTGCGGCGCGCGTCGTGCGCGGTACGATGCTCGGCGACACGTGGGACAGGGGGATTTCGCGCGCTCTGAAGGAGGCGCGGCGGGAGGAGCTGCCGCTGGTGTTGAGGGAGGAGCTGCGGGCGGGCGAATGGCCTGTGCCGTTCGTGCTGGTGTTGGCGCTGTGAGGGAACGGATTGTTGGAGGACGAGATGGAGGTGGTGGAGACGGCGGAGACGGATTGAAGCGAGTCGGTCGTGAGGACACGTTCGTCTCCGGCGTTCGAAAAGTCCTCCGGGGGAAGTTCGGTAGTCGGGAAGGGCGGAGACGAAACGAAAAGCGAGGCGATTTGAATCTCGGCCGACTCGATGTCGGGAGAGCCGATGACGGCGTTCTGCTCCTTGCTGATGCCGTACAGGGCGCGGAGCGAGGTGGGGGAGAGTTCGCGCGCGACTTGGGGATCTGCGTCGCCCATGATCGCGTTCCATACTTCGATGGCGCGCCGACGTTCGAGAACATATACCCATACGGGGCCACTGTGACGCGATCAGAAGAGGGGTTCGTAATGCGTTGGGAGGGAGACACGTTGTGAGAAGGGGAGACCCGGCTTACTCGGCAAAGGAACGAGCATCGTCTCCAAAGAGTTCAAAGAGGGCCTCGGGGTCGGTCTCCATGTCGAATTCCATCTGCCTTTCTTTCACGATCTGCGGAGAGCGGTAGTAGTAGCAATGGTCGACGCGCGAGTCGGATAAACCGTCGAGGAGGAGATGATACGTACCTCGAACTTGGCTTCTGAAATTCTGTGTTCGATCTCGAAGCGGTGGTCGACCGCGTGGGGCTTGATGATGGCCACTGTCCGGGTAGAGTTGACGAGAGGAGAAGTCGGGGTCGGGGTAGACGAGTTATGTGCATTGGGCGAATCATCACGAGAAATATCCGTTGTGGAAAGGCCAAGGAATCTTGGGTCAGACATCGAGAGTCGAAAAAGTGGAAAAGGAAGGTCGAATGCGTGATACGCGATATAAAGCTATGTCACAGAAGCAAAACAAGACAAGCGATCGGCCGGGCGAACGTTTTTGTGTAGAGCTGTTAATGAAACCGAGGGATTATGAATGAAACGAGTGATTATGAGTAAACAAACAGAACAACACGCCTTCTTCTCTTATTTGGTGGCCGGCCATCGGTACCCCTGACACTCTGTATATCGGAGGTGCTGTCGTATTACTGTAAATTACTTATGAATTACAATACATTATCACGGTTTCGCTTTAAACCCGGTCCACCATTTCCGCAATTTGTCCATGCTATATCGAACTGTGATCACTGGCCCCCCACTGACGACACCTTTTAGTGTCTGTACAGTCGCAGGATAACGAACAATCCCGCTCATCTCTGCGCTAGACAGTCAGATCCTGCCAAACTTTCATTTCGCTATTACTCACGGTTGCGAAGAACTAATGGCAGCTGCTCGTCTCCTGCAATGCGCTGCCAGTATGCCGTTTCGTCGGTTTCAAAAGGAGTGATTGACGTATCGCCGGCATAGCTCCCACGGACCCTTTTTAAGAGGACCGATGGAAGTTTCTTCAGGTGAGCGACCCGAGCGAGAGGGCTTGTATCCTGCTGAATCGCCGACGACTCTGCGGGCCAATGTACACCTGGCAGGCCTGTGACAAGCCGGTAGTACAGCTCACGGAACTGCGGTCCTTGCTTGCGAACCATATTCCCAACCTTGCCACGATTCTCGCCCGGGAGAACCATCCTAGGGTCACCGCTGTACGAGATACCAGCGATGGTCTCAAACAGCTGCTTCTCGCTAAACTCGGCCGGTAGCGTCAAGAGCGCTGCCCGCACCGCCGATGTCAGGTTGACCTGCTGGGTCAAGCGCACCCGGGCGTCGTCTTTGATTATCCTTAACGGCTTATGCATCCGTCCAGCAAGATAGAGCGTATTCCAATTTAACAGATCGGAACAGAGGTTGTCCACGGAGGTGACGCCATATTTGATGGTCTAAGGGAGAGCCCGATCTATCATGGCCATGAGAATGAATCAGAAAAATCACGCACTCTTCCTTTTGTTTGCACAAAAGCGTTAAACCATACCCCAGGGCCAAACTCCTGAACCTTGGTCACAAAATCAGATCCCAAAGTCCTCGCGTACATGGCGTAGTGCGACGGGTGCTGCGATAAGTTGATCGAGTGAAAATGAGCGGGGTGCGTCACCGCAAACATAAAATCGAGCATCGGAGCATCCTTCTCGGTTTGATACCCGTCTTGTTCAAACACGCCCGAGCCGTATGCGAATGCGTAACGAATGGGGCCGTCAAAATCTGCGACAATGCTCTCAAGCAATGCGCGTGTCGAATTGGGCACCGACAAAAGCTGGTTTTGCCCAAATGTCGCAGGTAGATGTGAAAGGGCCTGCTGCCGATGTGGGACCGCAGGACGAGGGGCTGGGGACAATCGTGTGCGTGGTTTCGCCGTAGGGTGCTTAGAGGGTGGTGGTGGTGGCTGTGGAACATCGGAGGATGATGTGGTTTCTATTGATAAGGAACGTAAGGGTATCAAAGGGGATGCGATATGGCGACGAGATGCATGTAAAACTGTGGATAACATGATGAGAGTGCGTATGCAACAAGGAATGCATTTGCCGGCTACAAGTGGCCCCGCCAGATCGATCACGTGGTGTCGCATGTTCCGGACGAGCGTCCGGGAATTACCGAAGAAGCCTAATAAAGCACAGTCAGGTCAGCTACTCTAACCCAGCCGTCCTCGTCCCCTTGCATATCCAAGACTCTGTGCCCTCAATCCCTCTTCCCGCCTATTCCGTATTCCTTCAAGCGGAGCAACAGCTGAACTGATTCCACTTGAACCCAGATTCTCGCTTGGAAACCCTATGCCCAAGTTGGCTTTCTTCTCCTTCGGTTCTGCGAGGCTCAGACCACCGGCAGTCCATCCCGCTTCGATGATAGACTTGATACTCCATAACCAGGTGAATAGAAAGACCGGCGTGCTAACGAGCACGTTGAGGACTGGGAATAAGTCGGGATATCGGGCTGGTGGTTGATATACAAGTTCTAGCAGGTGAAGCAGAGCGCAGCCAAGGTAAACGACCTAACCGAAATGAAGTTGAGAAATCGACATGTGAATGAAATGATTATGATGATTGTACCCATGTAAACATGTCCAAAAATGTTGCTTGTGATGGGACAATATACGGCCCATGTCCGATCAATCGGTTCCACAGAATAGTCAGGGTGATATACTGTGTGGCCAACCCGTCCTTTCGTAGAAGAGGCCACATACTACCAAAGCTTTGTAGTCATTGCGTTTGATCAAGAACAGGGACACACCTGAACATGCCAACGTTATTTGCAAGCACACCTAACTTGAAGGTCGACGAGTCGTGGGTGGCAGTGGAAAGCAAAAGTGTCAAAGGAAGTAGGGGTACAAGGATTGTCTTCTCGTGGACTTGGAAGGAGAACAGGAAGAAAGACATCGAGCTATTCAGCAATGCAAGCAGTAGCACTGTTTGCATAACCGATGGCACTTCTGTCGACTTCCTTTGATTTCTCAGCCTCAGCCATGCGTGTATGGGAGCAATGGCTGCCGCCAAAAATCCGACAAAGGTGAGGAGAGTAGACAGCCGCACGAGCGCACTCTGTGTAACCCAGAACTTCCATTTGACGGCTACATTACTCGCACACCAAAAGTTAGCCACCTTGTCCTCGAATATGCCCCTGTTGAACGGGAAGATACGTGTGATGGGATCCAGGATGGCGGAGAATGGTGCCAACGGAGGTAGGAAAGGAAGGAAAAGCAACGCGAAGGTGCCCGCCGTAACCACTGCGAGACGAACGAAAAGCTGTGCGCTGTCGCCAATGAGACGAACAAGGAGATTCATGCGGGACATACATACCCGTCTCTTGGGCCTAGATACAGGCACTTTCCGATGAGATACGAGCCAACGGCTGGCGCGTAATACAAGGCCATCTGCTTGAATCCCAGGCTCAGGGTGAAGAAGAAGGCTCCAAGAAGATCCCTTCCTGAGATGAAACTCGTGGCGGCGAGAAGTGTGAAGCCTATATCGATCATCAGAACGTTCCCGGTCGAGCGAGCCATTCCACGAGCGAACCTAACATGATAGAATTATACTGAAAATGTCCAAAGTCAATCAAGAGAAGCGCGGGCTGGAAAAGAATCGTGAGGAGCGCCGCGTTCTTTCCGATCGTAGTCAGTCAAAGTGGTCTCTCGCACGCGATGAGGAATATCGTACCTGCGTCCGCCGCGAGCGGTCAGAATGCCAGACACGCGTAAAAAACCACGCGGCTGGAAGGTAGATCACGCAGTCCGACAGAATGACAGTGCTGCGCATAAAAAGTTTGCTGCTCGGGGTCTCGATGCCCCGTGAAGCGTCCAGGGCAAACCAACTCGGGTCGATGAACGACCCACTAATTCGCAACCAACAATTGAGTAGGAGGGGGGCGCAAGAGGGAAATTCAAAGAAGAACATAACCTACATTTTGCCACAGAGCCAGGAATGATACGCCGTCAGCGGGGGGTAGTCCAGACCCCAATATTGCAGATCGTACTTGTACCACTGTCGCGTCGGCAGGTGGTTTGTGAGTTCCATCCAATGTCGTTGGGCTTCGTAGTCTCCAAACATGGGAGGGGTGCCCTGCCCTAGACAGAGCGGGGCGATGGGTTCATTCATCATACTCATAGAATAGGAATGTCGCAATTTTTTTTGGACGACGTACCAGAATAGGAGCCCAGCCCGATGCACCAGCGCACCAATATCGACGCAAGCAGCGTGCACGGCACGACCCAATGCTTGACCCCGTTCTTGTGCATCCAGCGAAGCCACCTTCGGCCGAACCCTTGCTCCTCCTGCCAAGGCGTCTGCGTCTCTTTCGAATTCCCAGCATCCATGACGGTGCTGAAGCTCGCGTAACCGTAGTGCCCCGACGCGCGTGAAAACCCGCTGCGGATGGGCGTCGTCGTCGGGGAGATCGTGCGCGAGGATGCGGGCGGGGAGGGCGTGCGTATCCAGGCGTCTGGGGTTGGCTGCAGTGCTTGGTGCCGCCGTGGCACAGGGGCCACGATCTCCGGATAGGAGTCCCTGTGCAGAGGAGGAGGACAGCAAAGAGGGTGAGCTAATTATGGGTGGGCGGATAAGCATCGGAATCATACGTTGGGATGGAGGATAGTGGCCGCATGATGGGTGAAGAAGGCCGGTGGGCAGCACCTTTCAAGGTACCATCCGAACGGAAAGTAGGTTGCGAGGCGATCGATGTGGCACGGACCCGGGGCCTCCGGCGTTGCGTTTGGGGATGAAGGTCTAGCTCGTCCATTCAGTACAGTATATGGCAAGAAAGGTAAAGGTGCAATGCAATTGACAGGGCAGAATATAGCACCGCGTTGACAGGGAGTGGCAATATAGCGGCGAGTGAACAGATGTTGTCATCATCAATTAGGGCTTGGGTTACTCGACTGAACAAACGTGGTGCTACTGGTTATGGGTAACTAACTAGGGCTATTCTACGCTCGTAAGGCTATCGTGTTCTGATATTTCCTCAGTACTCTCAGTCTCTGTCACGCTAGCTTGACCATCGGCATCTTCGTATCCATGAGCGCCATTGACATGGGGTTGGGGAAGTGCCTGGCTTCCTCCGGGATTTGCTGCACCAAAAGAGGATCGAACTCTGCCATACAGGAGACCTTAAACCGGTTAAGCACTTGGATGAGATGCGCGAAATAGGTCATGATCTTGAATCACCATTGGTGTGTACATCCGGGGTCACAGATGACCTAGGTGTTGAACTCCGATGGAGAGTAGGTAGTGTTCTAATACGGTGGTTATGATGACCATGGTCGCCTTCATGATCGTGGCCATGGTGGTGATGGTAGTGATTGCTGTCATTCATGTGTTGAAGGTCCTGAGAAGAGCGGGAGGAGTGTGGATGACTGTCCGTCCCCTCATACTCTTCTGGAATCGTCGACGAGTGTGATTGACGAGCAAAAGCAGCACCGCGGTTGGAATACGTGTAGCTATAATCGTGAGGGAGAGGTGGAGAGTAGAAGTGTTGCGGTTGGTCATGGCTATCTGAAGGAAATTCGATGTCAAGAGGGTCTGACGTAGCGTCCGCCGGGACGAATAATGTCTGTTCTTCAAACTCGACGGAGTCGCGTAACTCTGGAGGAAGGGCACCAGGCTGGCGGTCGGCGGGAATTGGAGGGATCCGGTGTAAAAGCCCAAAGCTGTATGACGCATAAATGCTCTGGAGAGAGGCCTGCAGGGTATGATACTCACCCAAACACACATCCAAGTAATCCCTCACCACCCCACTGCCTATTCGGTACTAAGACTACTTCTCGGATCGTGCTGATACGATCAGGCTACAAAACGTAGGAAATAAACGACAAGACGTACTCAAAGTCATACGAGTAAACGTAGACGCGGAGAGGCTTGTCGATATGCTTCTAAGAGTAAACAAGGGCGATCATGGTCATCGTAATGAGGGACTCACAGCTTCCACAACATCATAGAAATCACTCTCTGCGCCTAGTACACCACCCGACCACCCTACGATCCAATCACCGTAGGGAACGAGCCCAGCGCTTTCGGCCGGGCTTCCTTCCAAGACGTCCAAGACGTGCCAGACATTTTCGAGCGCAAACTCAGGTTCACATATGCGCATGCTGAGGCCGAGCAAGGAGGGCTGCGTGCCGGGTCCCGCATCACCAACGGCATTTGCTGGTAGGCTTTGCTGAGACCACATCCTCGATGGTGTAATTTTAACGACTGGAGGAGGAGTGTCAGGCGAGCGATATGTGGGGGGCTGCACGAAGATGAAGTGCGCCACTGACCTCTCGTCGTTTGCGATTTGCTGTTCCAGACGAGCAAGTTCAGATTCTTGCCCTCATTCTTTTCTACGATCGCTTCGAGCTCAGCGGCATCCAGCGCTTTTCGTGACGAATGCGTCTCTCCTTCGAGACCGACCACAAAGTCGAAGAAGGCTTCGATATTCGTCTGCGATGCGGGTGAAGACGGCGTCACGCGCAATACATGCAACGCACGCGCTGGGGGCTGTGGATGTGCACCTGTAGACTGACCAGCACCCATTTTCAGGTTTTTGAATGATGAAGAAGGGAACCGAAAGTGCAGCAGTGCAGCAAACCGTAAACGCGTAGTAATGTGGTGAAGGCGTGAATCGGGCCGGAGCCTTCCATAAAAGTACGATGTGATATGATATGATACGTGTCAAAACCTTACACCTACACCTCGGCCCCTACGAGACACTTGAGAATCTATCTCAGTCTGAGAACCTCCCCACGTCGACTTTGATACGAGATGAAACGGATCCCTCGGCGTTACCCCCGAACACCAAGTTTGCTGAGATATTTTTGGCAACGGACGACGGATTTATGGCAATAGTATGATCCACAACCTGTGAAAAGCATCATCACGGTTGTGATCTCTATCAATCGTAGTATCGAACTTACCTTCGAAAAGTGTTTCAGTCGGCTTGGAGTGATTAATACGTCTGGGGCGGCTACCACCTCTTCGTGACACAACGCAAGTTGTTCAAGATGAGAAACATCGAGATTCACTTCGTGTGAAAGATCGAGAGGCGTTGGAAAAAGTGGATAGATGCTAACCGTCTGGGATTGAATAGAATCCAACCAAGAAAGTGCCAACACGAACCTTCTCTGCTGCAAGATATTTCGAGCTAGGCCTGCCATTGTATCGGTGGCTGGCAGTTCCCCGTTCACTTCTAGTGAGTCCACCTCCTCGGCCCGCATCACGAGCTGCTCTTTCCGTAGATGGAATAACACATCCACGCTGGTAACGGCAAACGTGATTTCGTTAAGAGAAAAGCGACATGGATTCGATAGGAGTTTTATCCGCTAACATGTTTCCGTCAATAATGAAGCAGATATTTGATACTTTGAACGTCAACCTACAGGATGACCGGAGAGACCAGGTAGTGTCTCGAGCGCAGACTGTGGGTAGACGCAATGGTGGCTGATCACATCCCTTACACTAGGGATGACCAAAACCAAGCTATCGGGGGATGCTTCCAGGAAGTCATGTATGTTCTCTACAAATTGCGTGTGGAAAAGCTCAGCAGGTGTTTGGTCGACATCACCGGCCTTAACCCTCTCATTGTTTGAGTCTAAGAATGGTCCCATCTGAGAGAGGCATTAGCAAAACGCATTCGGACAGGGCAGAATGCACTAACCAGGAGGACTACGCCTGGTTTTAGTGACATTAAACTCTTCATCAGTGAGGACCATGGCTTGAACAAAAGATCAGAGTCCGGTGTGAAAGGGCCGCAGGCAATTGTCATGGAAAACGACGTGTCTCGACGTTCTTGCTTCACGACTTCGCCCTGTAAGGCGGATGGCGTAGAGGGAAGAAGGGGAGGTAACTAGAGGTGTATGAGGTACAAGCACAAAGAAAGCCTAACGAATGAGCCTGACCGTCATGACTTCAGAGACCGAGAACCAGCCGCCGCCCCCATTCTTTCCTTTAAGAGCGACTATTGCTCCAGGGAACAAGCAGACACTGGCTTGTCCTTTTGGGCCCCCCCGTACCTTGAAGTTCGACATAAACTTCAGAGGGACACGGACACCTGAACCCATCATGCGCGATGATTCAAGGTGGACACTGCCTTCGTTCAGCTTTCCTGAGCCAGAAGATGCTTCAGCGTCGACGGTAATACGACCGACAACAACAACCTCTTCCTGAGAAGGCTTGATAAGGACACCATAGAAACTGTATCAATAACTCACATCTGTAGAAGCAGCAGGGTCTCCCAGATCAGCTAAGCCGTAGTGTTGGCGGACTAGATCTGCCAGTTCATCTATGCGCTCATCTAGGACTGTATGCGGCGTCAAATCGACTAGTCACACAGACTTTCGCAGAGGCACGTACCCTCACTCCGCTGTGAAATCTTCTCGTACATGTAATTATCTGATCGCAGTTGCTAAGAGAACAGATGTCACCTCGAAATACTTTGACGCGTACAATTTCGTTTATCCCGAGAGATACCTTCTATGTCACTACACTTGAACGCAATCGTGCTTGTTCCCACCTTCCCGGGGGTTTGGGGCGTTGCAAGCGAGGATGATAAGGTCGGAGTTGTATCCACAAGGCCGACACCAGACAATTTCATCCGAGACCCAAGGAGCATACTCGTATGGTCGGGACCCCTTGCCTTCCTCAAATTCGGTTCAACTTTGAATTTCTGAGAAAGGGCACTTCTCCCGAGTTCTGACTGTATTAATGTCCTGATAGAGAAAGGGGTATTGCTATCGATGTATCGCTGTCCAATCGCGTTCGGTGCGAGGACAAGGGACTCCCATTTGTAGTAGAGGTCGCTTGGAGAGATGGCAAACGTTTCACAGAGGCCAACACCTGCGTAAGTCGCGTCATCCAATACCTGCGACGAATGGGTCGTGCTGACGCACATTGTTCGATGAAATGATCATCGCACCCAGGAGTGGTACCAAAGTGATTCAACAGTTCTTCGGATACTGTGATGCCCGAAGTGGACGCCATTGGGGGAATTGATAAAGCAAAGTCTGAAGTCAGTTACGCGTGGCACTTGCATCGTGATTGTGATGGGCGTGTATGTACTTGCACGTGATGTGACGTAACGCGTCGCGCGACTGGAATTAGCGCGTCATCCGGGACAGCTGTGTGCACAGTACAGTACAGTACTTCATGGCCCTTCCGCAAGAATCATGCCAGGTTTCCCTCACACTTCCTACTCCAGACTCATTTCCTGTCTTTCCTTTCGATACACCATATCCAATCCAGGTTGAACTGATGCATCACGTCTACTCTGCAGTTGAGAACCACCAAATCTCCATCGCTGAAAGCCCCACCGGGACAGTCAGTTTGAAGTCCTATTAACACTTACGTATATGACCTGATGTGGCCTCTAGGGGAAAACTTTGAGCTTGCTCTCTGCCACTCTCACTTGGTTGGATGATGATAAGTACCGGTCTCGCAAAGGCCAACTCGACGCCGTGACAAGCGATGATGGTTGGTGTCACAATCTGGCCGTGATACAACCCCGGTACTTACGAGAGAGTCCAGCTCCAGAGTGGGTTATCTCACAGACTCGCGATCGGCTTCGCAGAGAACTCGAAGCTGATGAAGCAGAATATGAAGAATGTCTAGCCGCAGCACGAAAGCGTGAAGAGACTCTGAGAAGAAAATTCTTCGCACGGAACGTGAAAAGACAGGTGTGGTATCTGATCTTGTCGCTTACTATAATACCAATTTTGCCACAGAAACTTACTAGCCCCGAAGAGATGGCATCTGATGACGACGACTCTTTTCTGCCTGACGACAATGAAGACGAGTCAGGTGGTGGTATAGATGGCGCGGCTTGGTGAGGACTGCGCGATACAACTTTTCGAGCCACCTTATCCACCAGTCACACTCCAGGAAATCCAGACTAAGTTATGCGACCAGAGCCGAGCAAGATAACGATCGTCGATCATGTACTAAGATATTCTACGCCTCGCGAACACACTCTCAGTTGTCTCAGATCGTTCCTGAATTGAGGAGACTTCGCCGGGAAGCCCATCGCAATGTGAATTTATCACCTCACGACAATCCAACGCCCGGGAGGCTCGCAGGCGACGGTGGGAAACGAAAGCACGAGTCAACTAGCTCTGGCGCAGAGGCTCACGATGGATGCCCTGAGACTCGCTTCGTGAGCCTTGGTTCTCGGAAGCAGCTCTGCTTAAATGAGAGACTGAAGGCGCAAGGCGGGGATCTCGATGAGCGTTGCCGAGAACTTCTGCAAGGTATATCACCATTCAGCTATCCCTGTACATTAATCTCTAAATGGAGAAAATGCACTATGCAGCTGGAGGCGACAAGCGATGTCCGTATTTACCAAAGCCAGACGCGATTGAAGATAATCGTCTGCATGAATTCCGTGACCAGATTCTGGTTCGCACTTTCGCCATCTCGGGTTCCACCCGTCTCTCACCACCGTGATGACTATAGGCGTCTCCGAAAGACATCGAAGACTTGATCGTCACCGGACAGGCATCACAGACCTGCCCATATTTCGCTTCACGCGAAGCAATCTCGCAGGCAGAAGTGAGTCTATGTCTTCGATCGAGAATGTCCAAGTGACGAGATGAAAAGCTGTTCAGGTAGTCACCTTGCCTTACAATCTTCTGCTCCATCGTGAAGCTCGAGAATCACTTGGGATAGACTTGACAAACCAAGTCGTTGTCATCGACGAGGCTCATAGTGAGTGTTTAGGTAATGTAGACACAGCAAAGCCTGACGAATCTGTTCGGTTCTACAAGATCTCATATCGTCTTTACTTGCATTATCCACCGTCACGCTCCCTCTGGGTACTCTAAATCTTTGCTTAGAACAGCTGACTGCGTACATATCACGGTTCAAGAACAGACTGGCATCAAAACATGTGCTTCATTTAAAGCGCCTGTATCGCCTGCTTCAAACCCTAAAAGGTCTACTCTCAAACTGGCAGGAGCAAAACCCACCCGAGGTGATGACCGTCGATGGCCTGCTCTCGAAACTGGGTGGAAAGCTAGAAGAAATCAATTTTCTCGAGATCCAGAGCTATCTCCGCAAGAGCAAGGCATGGCACAATCTTGTCATTTGTCCCTTGAGCGTGCACTTACCTATGACCAATACAGCTAGCAAGGAAAATCACAACGTACACTCAGAAGGTGAAAGCGAAGGTCGAGAAAAAAGGTTGGTGGGAATACACTACGCACCAGTACGTCATCTAACTAAACAGTATAAGGTACCGTAGACCACACAGAGTTCGGGACGCCACCGCTATACGCGGTTCAAGAGTTCATTGCTGCCCTTGCAGCAGCTACAAACGGTATGTCTACGTCACCGGACTCGGAGACAAGCTAGGGAAAATTCAAGTCGTGTGATAGACGGTCGCATCATATTTACCCATAAGCCTCCTTTGCACGAACAAGGCAAGCCAGAAATTCAGATCAAGTACCAATCCTTGAACCCCGCGCCTCAATTTCGTGCCGTTGTGGATGCTGCACGCTCTGTCATACTAGCGGGTGGGACAATGTCACCTGTAAGAGACTCATTTTTCGGTGTTTGTCTCTTGCCTAGTTTGTTCATAATCCGTAACAGATGTCAGACTTGACCAATCAGCTCTTTTCGCACCTGCCGAGCTCGAGGATAGCTCTTTTCTCTTGTGACCACATCACTCCAGACGCCAACTTGCGGACACTTGTTCTCCCTCGCGGGCCCCAAGGAAGCGAACTCAATTTCAAGTTCTCGAATATGGAGAATCGAGACCTGGTGAAGTTACACCCAAACTAGTGTTATATCCTAGAGCTCATATGGTTTACAGTTATTCGAACTCGGACAAATCGTGGCCAACTTTGCTAGGATCGTACCCGGAGGTATGGTGGTCTTTCTGCCTTCCTACAAAACTCTTGACAAGGTCAAGAATTTGTGGAAGGAGAAAGGAATCATGAGCTCAATACGGAGTAAGAAGAAGGTTCGTACCTATCACTGGTCCAGAGTTTTGGCCATGTTCTTGACGCCATGCAGGTGTTTGTGGAGTCAGCAACCGAAGTCCACGAGTTACTGTCTCAGTATGCAGAAGAAATCCGAAGTAGTGTGAGTCTTCACAACCACTAGCAATCCCCACCCTTTCTCACAACTCCTTTTCTCCCTAGGCAAAGGGTGCACTGCTACTCGCCGTTGTCGGGGCAAAATTGTCAGAAGGGCTGAATTTTTCGGATGACCTCGCTCGGATGGTGATGGTGATCGGTCTGCCCTTCGCCAACTTGGGATCCGCGGAACTTCAAGAGAGGCTGAAACACGCAGACCGACTTGCCGGAGAAGTCGCGCCAAAGAACGCGAACTCTACGTACGGTGTGGCAGGGAAAGAGCTGTACGAGAACATGTGCATGAACTCTGTGAACCAGAGCATTGGTGGGTAATAATTGGGGTGGGGCCAACACGCGGCGAGTAGGGCTCATTATTGTTCCCACCCGCAGGTCGTGCTATTCGCCACAAGAATGACTGGTCCATGCTTGTCCTCGTCGATATGCGCTATCAATCTGAAGAGATTCACAGCAAGTTGCCAAGGTGGATTGGGAAATCGCTCATTGTAACGCAGTCATTTGGTCAAGCAATTAAGACAGCCAGTCAATTCTTTGCAAGCAAAAGAGAAAGTTGAACATGTGTTCTTCACAGCACGCCGGAATGTTATATTATTTCGTTACTGTACCAAAAGCTGTTGTAATGAGAGATTGCTATCTCTCCGGCAACTTACTATAGAACTAGCAAATTTATGGCCTATCTAGTAAGCTTGTCGACCATTCGGGCGTTTATACATGCCTCGGAGCATCCACTGCGGATTGGTTTTGATGTAGATACATCAACGTGATAACTACTCGAGAGAGTCGGTCCCATCCTCAAGGCAGTATTGGAATAGGAATGCCTGCAGCGCGCGCCGCTTGGATTGTCTTCTCCGCCTGGAGAGTGGAAAGTTAGAATGAACGAATGAATACATAGACTCATTAATATCACCTGTTTCACCATCGGAGCGTCAATCATCTCCTTGTGCCCCCCCTCGTCGCCCAGCTCAAGACCCACTGCTCCTTTCTGCGTAGCATGTGCCTGTGCCATCTTATCCAATATCCGCGCAGCACGTAGAATTTCTTGTGGGTCGTCAGCTCATTTCCCATAGCGACAAGCGAAAACCAGTACCTTTCGCTGTTGGGACAAATGTCGTTTGAATGACGTGAATTTGGGATGGGTGAACGGCTTGCTAAAAAGTGTCGCGACGTCTTAATGTCCGTCTCGAAACGCAAAGAGGTGTAGATACCTTGCCACTGAATCCTAATCTCCGACCGTCGGCGCATTCATCTCTCAAATACTCCAAATCATCATAATTAACGCAAACCTACAGTGGTTTAGTTGGATTAGTTCATACTCAAGAAGTCTTGCGGACCATATCAATGGCTTCAAGGCCAAAAGCTTTTGCCGTGACAGCTATCTTGGACCGTGGATAGAGCAGTTCCAAGCGGGAGGGCGTCCGAACAACGGACGCGTCTGCACAGTCTAGAATATCCCAATCTGAGTCAGGAAACTCCGGCGACGAGTAGAAAGTTGAACCATACAGTCTTCTGCTCCAAACTAGGAAGTAAAACACGATAAATATCAAGTAACGAGTACGCGAAAGGGAGGGGAGGAATCACCAGAAGCCCTTTAAGTTGACCACCTTTCTCAGGTCCATATACAGATCTCCACGCGGCAATCGAACCGATGTTGTGGAGAGCGAGCGCACTTTCGATGGAGGCCACGAAATGAATGGTCCCCTTCGCCCGACCAAACCCTTCCATGGCTTCCGCGACAGTTTCCAATTCCTCAACGGAATGAACTTTGGGCAACACCAGCGTCCGAACAGCGGGAATCGTGAGCTGAAGAGCAACATGAAAAAAAAAACACGTTCTGCCCTATTCCAATAGATCGATGGAGAAAGGCGGCCTTACGATGCTGACGATATCGCGCTCGAAGAAGGGTGTACGGGTGTTATTTATGCGAACGGCGATGCGCGAAGGATGTGGAAGTTGGTCCTCTGGGACTTTCTGCACGAAAGATCAGTGGTATCGTCATCGTTTACATTGAGAACTTGCCGCCAGGAATTCCGTCAGCCGCTCTCTCGCATCGTTCTTGTCGTTTTCTGAAGGTGCGACGCTGTCCTCGAGATCATAAATGATGACGTCCGAGCCGAGCGCCAGAGACTTCTGGAGCATGCGGTCTGACGAGGCCGGCACTGGAGCAAGCAAAAACCACGTGTTCGTGGCATCATAAACAGGTCTCGAGATATCACGGACCATAAAGGTAGGAACGGCGAAGTGAGGTTGCTTCGGGTTGCGCTTGTTCAGCCGAGTATTGTCGGGCTTGAGGTTGACTTGGCGGTCGTAGCCAGGCGCGGACAGGTCTTGTCGTTGGAAGGCACGTGAAATGCCGCAAGCAGACTAGATTTGATGGCCCTGGTATTCTGAAGATAGGATACATGACGGCGATGAGACATACAGTAGCGACGGGCGACTATGAATGACGTCGATCTACAGAACAAAGTTGTACAACGACGCTCCACGCCCATTACCGCCCCGCGCGTTCTATTTGTCCGGTCCAGTCGAACCGATCGAATCGCTTCTTAAAGCCCGTCACCCTTTCTTTATTCCGACCAAAATCCATCCGTTTCGGTCGTCGCCATCGTCGGGGCTCCAGGTCCAATAAGTTCCCAATGATCTCTCCTGCGAAGTATCTGGTAAAAATCAGTACAACGAACAATATCCTCTCGTGATGCCAAAGAGCGGGCTCACCTGGGAAAATCTCCACCGCCTTTCTCGCCCTCGTCTAATCCTTCCTCGTCTCCAGCAGCATCTCCGCTACCTTCGATTACATGTCCATATCCTTTCTCGCCTTTGTAGTCGAACTGGACCATGAAGTATGGTAGATTGGGGACCATCATTCGCCGGAATCCGCCGGGTCGAGTGGCAAAATCGATTAGTTTTTTGTGTTGCGACCATTCTGCTTCACTCATCATGATAGACTCCTACATGAATCCTTTGAGAGGAAGGGAGGGGTGATTTTGTCTAAGAATACATACCTTGAAGTAGCCAGGGAGAACGTCGAACTGTTCCCACGGAACAGGGACACACTCGATGACGCTGTGCTTTTGCCACTTCAACGAAATGACAGTCTCATAGAAGATGACCCCTTTGTCCTCCTCAGAGTACATCTTCATCAGACTTTTCATGAAATTCTATGAAGTAGGTATCAATATTGTCGTCTAATCTTGGGTAGTCGAGCACATACCCGGATTTCGTCCCAGACGTCATCATCGCCTTCAAGCATGGTCAGATGGTGTTGTATTGGCACAATCAAGCAGTGCCCGGGCACCAATTCCTCATGTGTTGTGCAAGAGAGATACACTCTAGTGCCTAAGGCAACCATTGGAGCCTTTGGTAGGGAATCGTCTTCGCCGTAACAGTAAGGGCATGACGCCAATGCCTTCTGAGTACGCTTGTAGTCTAAAATTCCAATTAGGCCCCTTCAAACGCGATGAGGACATTGCGCGTACCCTGGATTGCAAACTGGCGCTTCATGGCATCAGAACGCATCTTTTTTCTACCCAACCTCTCAGCATTATCGTCCATATACTCAAGGTCATTCTGAAATTTTGCTAATGTTTGAGAAGAGTAAAGACTGCGAGTATCCTCGGAGACTCACCACGAATCCACCATCTGTCATAATGGACTGCGCAAACTGCATGTCGAGATCCTTTTGGTCCGCCATACCAGCGCCAAACTTCTCTTGGCGTAGTAACTCTCCCAAAGTGGTTGTATCATCGTCGGCGTTGTACCTGACAATCTCTCCGGTCTTCGGGTCGCGGGTCTCCACCTTGCGCCGACCATCAAAGCTTTGCAGCAAATGCAGGTTCGAGTGCACGCACCTTCTCTTTCTTCTTTCTATTCCCAGGTAGCACCTTGCCATCGTCTTTTCCGAGCCCAACGTCGTAAAGTCTTCCGCGAGCATCGAGAGTGGGCAGTACTTCCACCCGTGTCCGCGTCTGGACGCCATCCTCGTTTGTAGTGATGCCATTTGTACGCCGCATCTCCTCTTCGTACTCCTTCTCCAGCTTGTCCGCGTCTGCTCCACCAGTAAGCTTGGCGCGTAGGACCTTTGCCTGCAATCTGTTAAGCGACGATGGGGATAGCGCACGCTTGCCTCCGAGCTGCGGTGTCATGACCGAAGGTATCGGTGTGCGCACTTGCTGCCCTGGGGTACCCGTTTGCGAAGCCAGGCGAAGCGAATCAAAACGAGGACGCGCAGCTGGTGCAGTCGTTTGTGGAGAAGGGGTGGATGGTGCGCTTTCTCCTGGCCCACCAGGTCTTCGGAAGCTTGAACTTCGCGATGACGTACCGCTGCCGCCAATATCGTTGAACATGAAGCCTTTCTCGCCGACCTTTGATTCCCCCCGCCATTTTCCTTTTACTGCTTCCCGTCCGCGCTCAACGCGCTTGCCCCCACGCTCGTCAAGGATGTGCCGTTCCTCTTTAGCTTGTTCGAATGCCTCGAGTGAGCCAAAGCGCTCGACAGCAACCTCTTCAATGGGTCTGTTCTCTTCCTGCGCAGTCTCATAAACACGGCGTAGACGCATCATGCGCCATTGTGAACCGGGGCCACCTGGAGTAGCGAGTTTGGGGGCTGCTGGTTCGGCGTATTCATTCAATGATCTTCCTTCTTTAAGTTGAGTGTTCAATTCCTTCGAGCTGACACGTAGCTAGACAGCAAGGTTCGAGCTAGGCAAGGGACGTGAAGTTAAGACTTTACCTTGTCTGGGTTAGGTAGGTCTGGCTTTGGTTTTCTTTCCTTCTCTTTTCCAAGACTCGAGAAAAAGTCGATTCCGCCTTCAAGAGTCCTGGCGCTTGTCGAGGGTTCACCATATCCATCCGTGAGAGATTCATCGCCGCCTTCGAATTGACGAGACATCCCTGGAGATTCAGCGGAAGATGTTGAGGGTTCAAGCATCCAGTCATCTCGTTTTAGTGAGGACTCGGCTACAACAGCCTTGGGAGGAGACGGGTCCTCAGGTTTGGTGTGAGCACGCGAGGTCAACTTGAGGCTCTCCGCGGTAGGTATATCTGCTGCAATTGGCTTCAATATAATCATTAGATAGAGCCACGCCAATAATGTGAAGAACTTTCTCACCTTCTCTCCGTCCATATCAATGTTCTTCTCCACCCACATGTCCTCCCCGTCGAGGTCATCGTCGACCACACGAACGACCGTCTCCTTCTCCTTACGCTTCTTGTGTTTTCGCTTATCGTCAGCGTCCCCATGACCACGACGCTCGCGTTTCTTTGATTTATGATTGCGTTCCTTGTCCTTGACCTTCAAATCGTGACTGTCCATCGTGTACCGTGTTCCCTACGCCCGGTCCACCGGGCCGTATAATGTAGATCAAGTCACGTGTCTCTGGCATCCCCGACTTTGACTCGGCACTCGTCTGTCGACGGGTCCTTCGTAGCCCTCATGCCTTCAGAACTCGAACGCTATATTTCAGACAATGCCCTTCAGGTGGGTACTTACCAAAGGCACTCTAGTTTAATTTGAACTCATGCCCTCTCTAAAGTTCTTTGGTCTCTCGGACAAAAGCATCGTCGACTTCGTAATTGCGTCAGGTGCGTATATCCCTTGTCATGAGACAACCACAATCTTATCATCCCCCTCAGCGTCTTCTTCAAAAACGACAGATGCTCTCTTCTCATCCCTCCATGCTGCTGGTCTTCCAGATACCCCCGCTGCACACGCGTTTATAAGCCGAGTCCACCAGCAGGCACCGCGGAAGCGTAAGCATGGACATCCTGATGATGCTGCTCGCAAACAGGCAGAGAGGGATGCCAAGGCCCTCCGCAAACAGCAATTTTCTTTTGTCATGGATGATGAACCCACGCCCAACGTTGCTGCGGACTTGAAGAAGGACAAATCAAGAAGCTCGGGAAGGGACAAACGCGATCGGGAAAGACATACCCGGAAACGGGAATCAGATTCGCGGGAGTGGGAGAGCGATGAGGAGGAAAAGACGCGGAAACGCAGGAAGGCTGAGGAAGATGCCAATAGGCCTGCGACGCCCGAGGAAGTTGAGGAAGAGTTTCCTGAAGACGATGCTACGCGGCGCGAACGCGAACGCGAGCAAGATCTGCGGGAACGAGACGAATTCTCCGAGCGGGTTAGGAAGCGCGATAAGGACAAGACCAAAAAGGTTGTTGAAGATCGTTCGTCCAAGGCGTCAGGTGCCGCAGCGGAAGCTGCTCAACGACGACAACTTGCGGATGACACTGTGGCGCGCACTCTCGCTATGCCCTCCCTGCGCGAGCGCTCCCGTCAAGAATACCTCACAAAGCGTGAGCTCCAACAAGTTGAACTTCTTCGGAAAGAAATCGCGGATGATGAAGCTCTCTTCCGTGGCATGCGCATCTCTAAGCGCGAGCAACGCGAGCTTGATCGCAAGAAGGAAGTCCTCAGGCTCGTGGAGGAGCGCCTCAAAATCGACGACAAGTGGGATGGGTACATGCTTCCGGAGGACTATATCACCGAGCAAGGCAAGATAGACAAGAAACGCAAAGAGAATGTGCTATACCAGCGGTACGAGGACGCGAAGCCGAAGGATGACCAGTTTGTCACTGATGTCGATCAGTGGGAGGCGAGTCAGACTAAACATAGCACGTTCAAAACTGGCGCTATGGACAAGTCTGAACTTGTAGATGACTACGAGTACGTGTTCGATGAGAGCCAGACGATCAAGTTTGTCATGGATCGTACCATGGCTGGCGAGGGCCACTTGAGCGCGAAGGATAAGTTACTACAACAACAGATTGAGGAGGCTGAGGCTCGCGGTGAGTGGCCCTTTAATGGGTATCCGAAAGTTCACTGACGTTCTCTATCTCGTTACAAAAGCCAAGTCCATCGAGGAGACGCGCAAATCTCTACCTATATACCAATTCCGAGATGAGATTCTCCAGGCGATTCACGATCACCAAGTCCTAATTGTCGTTGCTGAGACAGGATCCGGCAAAACGACCCAGCTTCCCCAATACTTGCACGAAGCGGGTTACACAGCTGGCGGCATGAAGGTCGGCTGTACGCAACCTCGTCGCGTAGCTGCAATGTCTGTCGCTGCCCGTGTTGCGGAGGAAATGGGCACCAAGGTTGGGTACGAAGTCGGTTATTCGATACGATTTGAGGACGCAACAAGTGATAAAACAGTCCTCAAATACATGACCGATGGCATGCTCTTGCGGGAGTTCTTGACGGAGCCCGACTTAGCAGGCTACTCTGCACTCATCATCGATGAGGCACATGAACGGACGCTGAGCACAGATATTCTTTTCGCGTTGGTTAAGGTGCGCCCCCACTGCTGATTCTTCATCACATATAGCCTGAACCACAGTTCTAGGATATCGCACGCTTCCGACCTGAACTGAAGCTTCTAATCTCTAGCGCAACCATGGATGCCGAGAAATTCAGCGAGTACTTTGATGAAGCACCAATCTTTTATGGTCAGTCTATGACCACACTTGCAGCACCTCCGATCACTTAGCATTGCCTTGACAGTTCCTGGTCGCCGCTATCCTGTCGACATCCATTATACGCCTCAACCCGAAGCGAATTACCTCCACGCTGCAATCACCACTGTCTTCCAGATCCACACGACACAACCGAAAGGGGACATCCTCGTCTTTCTGACCGTACGCTCATTTTTATGTTAGCAGTTGTCGGCCTCGCTTATCATGTTTTCCTTTAGGGGCAAGACGAGATTGAAGCAGCACAAGAGAATCTGACAGAAACTGCGCGGGCCTTAGGCAACAAAATAGCCGAGCTGGTTGTCTGTCCCATATACGCCAACCTGCCAAGTGACATGCAAGCCAAGATTTTCGAGCCGACCCCCGAAGGAGCGCGAAAGGTCGTACTCGCGACGAATATCGCGGAGACATCCATCACAATCGATGGCGTTGTGTTTGTCATTGATCCGGGCTTTGTCAAACAGAATTCGTATAACCCGAGAACAGGCATGTCTAGTCTTGTCGTTGTCCCGGTAGGCTTGTCTACTGTATTACGTTTTACTAAATCGCTGACTCTTCTCTCATAGTGTTCTCGCGCTTCCGCGAACCAACGAGCGGGCAGAGCCGGTCGTGTGGGACCGGGGAAGGCATTCCGATTATACACTAAATGGGCTTATAACAATGAGTTGGAAGCAAATACTGTCCCTGAGATCCAACGCACGAACCTTGGCATGGTTGTGTTGGTTTTGAAATCCCTCGGGATCAACGACCTTATTGGGTTTGAGTTCATGGACCCACCGCCTGGAGAGACGCTCATGCGTGCACTCGAGCTACTCTATGCCCTTGGTGCGCTTAATGATCGTGGCGAGCTAACAAAGCTAGGGCGACGCATGGCCGAGTTCCCAGTCGACCCCATGCTGTCCAAGGCGATCATCGCGAGCGAGAATTTCTCGTGCACGGACGAGATCCTCACCATCATTTCCATGCTCTCGGAATCATCCTCCCTATTTTACCGGCCAAAGGACAAGAAGCTACACGCAGACCAGGCCCGGCAGAACTTTGTTCGAGCCGGTGGAGATCATTTTACATTGCTCAACGTCTGGGAACAATGGGCGGACACCAACTACTCGCAACAGTTTTGCTACGAGCAGTTCTTACAGTACAAGAGCTTATGCCGTGCGCGGGACATTCGGGATCAGCTTGCGGGCCTGTGCGAGCGTGTCGAAATTGTCATCGAGAGCAGCCCAAATTCGAATGACATCACGCCGATACAAAAAGCTCTCACCGCCGGCTACTTCTACAACACAGCGCAGCTACAAAAAAGTGGGGATTCGTATCGAACGCTCAAAACGAACCAAACGGTGTACATACATCCATCATCGAGTTTATTCCAGCATCAGCCACCAGTGAAGACCGTGTTGTATTATGAACTCGTGATGACGTCCAAATCGTACCTCCGCCAGGTAATGGAAATTAAGCCCTCGTGGTTGCTTGAAGGTGCGCTCCTGGCATAGAATCTTATCTAAACCAAACTGGCTGACGTCGTTCGATCCTTCTAGTCGCTCCACACTATTATAAGCAAGCAGACCTGGAACAACTGTCGAAGGGCGACAAGAAAATGCCCAAGGCAGTTGGAGCAGCCCCTTCGAATAACCCATAACATTATCACTACTCTCTTCGGAATCTTCCATGTAATCTTTCATGTGTACTGATAATTCCTTTCGCAATACATTTCTGAGGCGGACGCTCACTGACGCCACATCTTATCGATTGTGGACAGCCCCAAAGGTGCATCAGTGAATTCTGTTGCATCCGGCCGGCATCAGAATTCTCGACTTATCGGCGCTGCATCACGGACACTAATGAAGGTAAATTATCGGGTGCCTTCAAGGCAATGGTTACATGGTTGGCTACACACAAGTGGATTATGATTTAGTTATTTTGCGATGGCCAAGAAAGGATAGCGCATACATTATTTTGGACTGTGTGGGCGCGATCTTGAGGCGAGCTCGATGATACGTGCATACACGAAACAAGGCCGGCGAAAAATAAATTTGTTCTCCGGAGAACCACAGTGGCTTGTTGACTGCTGGATAGGATGCACACGAAGCCTTGTCAATGACAGTGCCATAAGGCTGAGCAGAGTCCCATCGATTGACAGCTTGCTTATGGCCTTCACTGCATGGGTCTTATGACACCAGTTTCCATTCATCAATCGCCGCTGGTGCCATTCTGGTCCTTAAACATTAATATCCTAAGTAGACAATTTCGAGCCTAGATTTATTGAAGGACCGACCCGCACTAGAAGCTGGACGGACGATGGCCTCCGGGTAGCATCCAAAACTTCAATATTACCGTAATACACCATATTACCCGTCAGCGCATCTATTTTAGACATGTTCATCTCCGGGCCTCCGTCGTAAGCCCGAGATGCGCAGGCGCCAATCAACTTATCCTGGGTGAAGAGCAATATCAGACAGAGATTCAATATTAAAATCAGGCAGTGGCCAACGACTATTGGACCCGATGGCGAGCCTGAGACCTGCGACAGGCATTGCAGTTCTAGATCCCTTCCCAATCTGTCATCTCGTGATTTTTGATTGCTGCACTATCGCCTATTTGGGTTCGAGCTATTGTGCTGTAAGCCACTGATGTGGCAGCTCTCGGCTGTCACTGTCAGCTGCCACCGACAAGCGGCCGGGTATCGAAGAGAGCCACTAACTTTTGATTCGAATCGACTGTTAGCATCGCGCTTCCAGTCATCTGTTGGCAGAACGTGACCCCGGGCTTCACTAATGAGGTGACGAAGTCGGAGTGATCCGACGCAGTACCTATATCCGCGGTGATTGTTGGTTAGCAAAGCAACTGAGGTCGATGACGCCTCTCCCCGCAGAAAGGCCGTGATGCGCCGAATACCTTACATGAAGGATACCCATCACTAGCAGGGTAGGTTCATGATGATCATCTATACATTAGCAGGTTCGGGTTTGGCGCCCGGCCTTTCTAAGAAAGCCGACCATACCAAGAAGATCACCACAAGCTAAGGCACATCATCATCATTCATATATGCCCAACGGAATAATATAACGTAGAAGTACATTATACCGAATGTCAACCAGCTGCAACATCTATACACGCTACTTTTTGGAAGTTATTTAAACGATCTCGCCCTCAATATTTCAGGGAACACTTCTTAAGGCTGATGGCTGTTGAAAGAGTGCTTGAGGAATCTTGGCTCCTCATAATCTGTACCTTACCCGTGGCAATCGGGTATCGGGTATCAGGGAGTCAACTGTACCCCAAAAGTGGGACACGACTCGCAACTATTGCAACCGACATGCTCCTTGGCCCGAAATCACCGATGACTATATGAGGTGCTCCGAACTTGCCACATTGGCAACGGACAACATTTCAGTAAGGAGACGATGGCTGTGCGTCGCATAGTCAGAGTTAAACACGTCTCGCTTGATCCTCTCCGATCCGGGAGGATCCGGAAACCAGACGTCTTGATGTTGGCGTGACAGCAGAGACGACGGGAATCAGACTGTGAGTAGAATTGATCTTACCCTACTAAAGCGACAGTACTAGTGATCAGATCAGACGGCGGACACTGCCGTGCTCAGAAAGGCAAAGCTATATTGACATATCTGATAGGAAAAGTAAATTAATAACATGCATTGGTACGCCTATTGCAGTGCGACCGTTTCTACTAGTACAATCAGTTTCCTGATCCTGGTTCAGACAATTTGGACTTGGGCCTAAAGGTGATTGAATCAATTTGGATCACGGAATGAGGGTCTAGGTGGATTTACTTTGTCAAATGCGTATCTGCCTTTGATCTCAAACTTGGAGGTAGGGTTGGGATAAACCCTGAGAGAGCGGAGGATAAGAATACGGATCATGCAAACGGAACAAAGAATTACCAAGCAATGTTTTTCACGACATCTTCATTGACTTTTGCATTGTAATATGCTGCATGGCTAGAACAGTCATGAGCCACGGTGCTATAGAAAATAAGAGACCAGATACCCTTTGTAGGGACAAGTATACCTGACGAAGGAAAAATTAGTATCGAGTATGCAGGTAGAGCATATCAACACGCCGCCATGGGCTGTCTGTCTTACGTAGTATCAGATATGGAAAAGTCGACTTTGATAGCGTCAGGAGGGAAATAGTGGTTCCCTTCGATGAACACCGTCTCAGAGGACTCGGCCACAACGGTGCCGTTCACTATCGCTTTGACCATAGTGGAAAATCGGATGAAAGATGTTGTGTGTATAGTGTACAAGAGCACCAGAGCTCGAGCTCCTGTATTTATCAGAGCAAAGCCCCAGTATTAGTAACGGAATTGCGGGCACACGTGACGGTGGTTGGTAATGTGCGATGCGATGATGCAATGTTGTGTACCCTGGAAGCATGCGCAGTACCCAGCCTCGTGTTGATAGTAGGAATAGCACATACATTACTGCGATCGCTTGTCTCCGGATTTTACCCACCGCAAGCCTAGTGCATTACACATGCGACAGTGACCGCAACTCCCTGTGGGACTCAGCATGGAACACTCGTGGAACCTAGAGGAAGCAATCGCTCGGCCCTCTGCTCTGGCGAGCGAACGAAAGTGAATTTTACGATGATGGCACGTGACGTCTGTGAGGTGGCGACAGTTGGCGGCATTTGTCGCGGCCGAATTTGCCCGCACAGAGATCGAGTTGTGTTGTCTGTGTCCTGTTCACACAGGTTCTCTCCACACTAAAGAATATCTTTTTCCCTCTTGAACTGACACATACGTCCGTATTCCCCGCTCTGGCGGGGGAGAGCTATGTCATCAACGCGAAAGAAATGGACCGCTCACAGCGTTATAGGTCCGCATCGCCCTTAGGGCCGTTTCTGCCCACACCCTTGACAGCGTAATCGCTCACCGATGAGCCCTCCTTCCCAGCTGGCGCAGGCGGTGGCCTCGTCGCGAGCATCGCGACATGTCCTCTCGACGTTGTCAAGACAAAGCTCCAGGCGCAACGAGCGACAATTGGCCAAGCGGACTATCTCGGAATAACCGGTCTGTGTCACAACTCGTTTCATTTTTCATTTTTTTTTTCCATTTCCTATCCATCCTAGTCCCAATCGAGAACGCACTGCCAACCACCCGTTTTCCCGGCTTGTACCTCCCGAATACTTATTAGTGACTTTTGCACCGCCGCATTGTACAGGGACCGTACGCAACATCATACTGCACGATGGTCTCCGAGGCATGTACCGCGGACTCGGCCCGACCATCCTCGGTTATCTGCCGACGTGGGCGATATATTTTGCCGTGTACGATGGGATAAAGACCCGGTTCGGCGAACTGCCTTTGGGCATCGACAAGCCGGTCCCCGCAAAGTCGTCATCATCAGAACGCCTCTATCCCGCGCCGTCTGCCAAGGGTTATCAGCCCATCGTCCGCGAACATCCATGGTCGCTTCACATCCTATCGGCCATGATAGCCGGCGCAACCAGCACGATCTGTACCAATCCATTATGGGTCATCAAAACACGCTTCATGGTACGTTGGACCTAGTTTCCCGGTCTCGCCACACCCACTCACAGGAACACCACTTTTTTTATTGATTTCGTCCGGCGATAACGGATGGGCGTTTACCTAGACACAATCACGTGACGAGACGCGATATCGTCACACCTTAGACGCCACCATCACAATCTACCGCAGCGAAGGCATTCGCGCATTTTATCGCGGGCTTTTACCCAGCCTGCTTGGCATCGCACACGTCGCAGTGCAGTTCCCGCTTTACGAGCAGCTCAAGATCATTGCACGTACGCAGCCCGTTTTAAACATTTGACAGTACCCGCCTGAGACACTTACGTATCAACCCGCCGTCCCCCCTTCCGCATACACACACATGCACCGTACAGAACGGCACGGCCCCGATCGGCCTCTACAGCCTCCCGCCATTCTCCTTTGCTCCGCGGTCGCAAAGATGGTCGCCTCGGTGGCCACATACCCGCACGAAGTTGTCAGAACGCGGCTCCAGACGCAACGTCGACTCCTGCTTCCCTCGGGTGCGCCACGCAAGCGATCCGGCATCATCCGCACCACGAGGAAGATCATCCACTTCGAAGGCTGGCGCGGTCTCTACAAGGGCCTCTCAGTGAACCTCATCCGCACGGTGCCTAACAGCGCCGTTACGATGCTGACGTGCGTACAAAATATTTATTTACGTGCTCATGACGTGTGCTGTCGTTTTTCTAACTTCCGCTCGTTGGGCATATCTGGGGTATCTGCAGATACGAATTGTTAATGCGCCACCTCGCGGCGCGAAGGACACAGCCATAACCGTCCTGTCTCCCCTCTGCCCGGCCTCCTTTCCCCGCACCCCTTCACTCGCGGGCGTTTACCTTGACGGGCGTCACGCGCCATCATGATTTTGGAAGTAATACCACATATACAACCGCAGTCTTGCATGTACTATTTACACTCTTTATTTTTCTTTTCTGCTTTTTCGATTTCTCATGCCGACCTGACGTAATTGTGCAATGCTAACGTTCATAGACGCGGCTAAGAGGCGATGTTTCTTATGTGACTTTGAAAGCCCCCATACCAAACAGCGTGAATGGATATCGACGTAATTTTTTTGCCTCTCAATAATTCAGTCTTGCCCATGTGGAGAGTTGGACTTCCTTGTTCGAGCGGCGAAAGATTACCGTGCGCAATTGAATGCTGTTTCGAATCGAACACTTTGTGCAGCTGACGCGGCGGCGTCTCCTCGGATATTAATCGGGAAAAGTCATCAATCATCATGTGATATCTGCGCCAAAGTAAAAAAGTACAAGCTAACATTATTTGGGACAATGCTTCGTCGCAGCTACGCGGGTTGCAGGATGCAAAAAAAAGGTAGAGGGTGCGTGAGTCATGCGTAATGTGTCGAGAAGGAAGGGTGAATAAAAGAAGAGACAAGGATAGAAAACTTTGAAAACGAGAATAAGTATAAACAAGTGAGACGAGGTATGGGGGAGGAAAAAGAGGGTAGAAGATAACAGGTGGTGATGGCGTTTGGAAGAGCCGATCGAAGGTCTCGGTAGGGCCCACAAGCGCCAAGGCGTACCCGTCCAATCCAATCCCTGGGAACGGAGGTATAATGTAAGTGTGTAATGCTGCCCTCCCCCCGGCCCGCGGAGGAATAAAAAAAAAATTAAACGCGATGAGGCCTCCCTCAGCTCTTGTCTTGCTTTCATTCGGAAACAATGAAACGATCGCCATCCGCGGCTATCAATCCGTTAGAACATATGTGAATTTAAAAAAAAATCACGCCAAGGTGCGCGGCGCGGCAGTAGTCGGACATCTCCATCCGCGCGGACGAGCGCTGGTAAGGCCGGGAATGGCACGTTCGAAGAGCATCGCAAGAGCCTTGGCGAGGGGAAGAGCGGAGAACGGCGTTAGGGGGGCTTAGCAGGGAGTAATTAGGAAGGGGTGCGCACGTAATAAACAATACAATTCAAGGAAGGTGGGGCGCTTGCGACCGGCGTAGCAAACGAGTTGGGTATAGACGTGTCATTGGGGGGGCGTGAAGTAGGGAACACCTGCGCGTGCGCGGACAAAAAGCCAGAGAGAGCGGAAGACGAGGACGAAGCTGAGGCTCTCGTATGCACGATAACTGAGCGTGGTGTGCACCGAGTACGAAGGGGGCTGAAGTAGCTAGAGTAATTGAAACTATAGGGGATTAAATATATAGTCGAAAGCAGCTCTTCGAAGCTAAGAGGCTGTCCAACAACTAAGGTAAAAGGGCTCTGCAAACTGAGGGCTGTGCGAGCGCGGGATCGCCGAGAGAAAGGTGAGAAAGCAGAGCGGATGGGCAGAAAGGTGGGTTAAAGGCTGGGTAGTTGAAATAGTGCGCATAAAGAAAATAACACTGATTTGCCGAAGAATGGTAGAATACAACGTTCATTAGACCCTGAAAGAGAATGAAGCGGATGGCCGACCAACGAAATGTGGCCAGTGAGGTGCATCCTTGATCTTATTTGTCAGTGAGCGTCTCCACTCGCACGTCGCGGGAAGAGCCGACACTCCGGATATCTCGTCCCTCTTCTGCGAGTTCACGACTGAGTAACATATCGTCTTTCTGCTCTTGACCTTCCGGGCTATCACCCTCTTCGATTGTACGGCCAGCAAAATCTGGTTTTCGTAGTGCCTTGCGAAACGCGTCTGCCATAATCGCTGCATCGGCGCCTGAGAATGGCGCGTCTGTGGAGTGCGCATGGGAAATCATCGAAGAGCCATCGTTCGGTGAAGAGAAAGACGCTGGTCGAGGCGCGGAAGCTTGTCCCATGATTGGCGATTGGGGTGCTCCACCTGCGCCTACGATCATTGGCGAGGCAGAGCCAATCGAACCACGCCGTGAGGAGCGACCACTTTGATTGCGCTGTGCACGGCGCACGAGGAGGAACCCAAGAACACCTATAGCAAGAATAGCAAAGAAGCCAAGAACAACGATGGCGGCAATTGCCCAGTGGGGAAAGTCGGACTGAGAATTAGCTTGTAAGCTCCCGGGTGTCGCAGTTGCGAGGTTCCTTGAGCTGGAGGCAATCACAGATGCCAACGACGCCGACAAAGCAGAAGCGGAGGATGCGGCGGCAGATGACGAAGAGGCCATGGATGATGTCACGGCATCAGCATATGTTGTTTCTGTAAAGCGTTGGTCTATTCCGGAGAAGGAAGCGTGGGTAACGGCATCACTTACGCATTGCGCTGAATGTTGACTGGGGAGTCTCCGTGCCGTCCAAGGTCTTGTCAGAACGTGTTATTACCCAATAATAAGGATATGTGATGGAAGATCCATTAAACTTGACGCCTCCTGCTGGAAACCATTGGTCGTCAACTTGCTTCGCTATTTGACCTGCGCGACCGAAAGGGTTTGTCTCATTCATGACACGCAGAACTTCATTTCCTGAATCTGCATGGAAGAGGTAGATGTTGACTAGGTTGGTTTGGGTCAAATCAGGAAGCCTGCTATTCCCTAGAGGATGGTGGTAAATAAGGATCAGGGATGAGATTTCGATGGAGAGAGGTGGGGTAGGGAAAAGTGTACGTACATACAAAGGTCGCCCAGTCATGCTGGGGGACGACTGTGTCGCTAGTGGGAAAGCATGATCTTTGCGAGTTTGAGGCAAAAACTTGGCATTGCTGCATAGCTAGAGCTGAAGCATTGAAAGGATATTAGATCATGTTGAACGGTAACGAGAGGTAGGATAAGTGTCCACGGTGAGTGATGGGAAAATTCGGCGGGGACGTGGCTACAGTGAAGGGGAGAGGACACACCAACGCCAGACTGATTGAAGACGTCTTGTCTTGCGAAAAGAGCGCGATTGTCAAGCGGAGAAAGGATTCTACGCTTGCGGTATTGAGAGGGAGATGGAGTCCGCTGTGGCCAAGGAGAGTTGTCGGAGGGGGATGGTGGCATTTGGCCAGTAAAAAGTAGGAGGATGTATTGGGAGGGAGGTGAGAGAGGACAGAGAAACGGAGAGTAACAGGGCAAGAAGGAGGAGTGAGGTGGACGATTAGAGGAATGACGAGGGGAAGGGGAATAAGGCACGACTATCGAGGGGCAGAACTTTGGCTCCAATTGGCATTATCCGGAGGGGATCCGAAGAGCCGATAGGCTAAGGCGGGGAAGGACTGGTGAGTGAGGAGGGAAGTGGAGGGAAGAAACAAGAAGAGAAAGGGACGAGGTCGAGTGAACGACACGAGAGAAAGAGAACGGTGACGGTGTTGGGGCGCTTTTTGAGAAACGAACGGGAACGGGGAACGGGAACGGGAAACGACAACCACGTCGCTCGGGCGCGGGCGCGGCGTACCGAAAATAATTACAAATATAATATTTTTTCTTCTCATCATCACGACCCTCTTCTGAAACCGGTTCTTTCCATTTCCCCACATGGCCTCAGGCACTATCACCCATCACCTGCTAAGCCAACCAATCTGCCTTTCCCATTGCCGTTTCCCACGACTCTCCATCCTCTTTCCAATATTTTCGCACGCCTATGACCACCCCTTCTCCCATCCTGGCCCACGTCCCCTCCTCGCGCGCATACATGTGCACACATCCTGACGTATCGCCCCATTTCAACTGTGCCTCTTCTGCCCGTGCGACGTTCGTGTCCACACGAAGCACCCAGAGTGTCGTGTATGAACCGAAAAACTCCGCTGCCGTCAGCGGTATGCGCCACCCAGCGGACAGATGGATAAAGCCATCTTGCTTGTCCAACGGCGTGAGTGGGAGAGTATGTGGCAGCGGATTCGGAGGCTCCTCGCTGAGGATTTTATAGACGTAAGACGGAAAAGTGGTATTGGTCGCCACATCAGAGGCAGACATGGTGCTATCCAGCAGAAAAGATCGAGTTGCGGGCCCGGCCCGGCCGTGAAGCACACATAAGCGAATCCCGAGCACACACAATTCAGGCAACTCTCGGGTACTACACTTTTGATAGATGAGCACTGCTACCATGGCTGTCATCCCGCCAAGAGAGTATACCATCCTTCTCAATCATCTCCACAAGCCATCTTCCTCTCTTCCGCTCTCAACACACCAATCCCTCATCTCCCATTTTCTCGCCCAAACTCCGACACCCACCCCCCTCACTGCAACCGTCATCTCCTCTCCCCTCTTCCGACCCTTTTCTCATGCTAAGCTCACCACGCTTGTTACCGCTTTCAGACATGCCGTACATCTCAGGTTGAAGGCCCTCGAAGATGAGGAAAAAAACCTATTCACTAGAGGCATACGGCCCAGGATGGCCGAATGGGTCCGTGGCCTGGTAAAGGGTTTCAAAGGTGGCCAAGCCGTCATTCGTTTTGTCTCGGCAGGGGGCATTCTCCTTGGCCTTGACGATTTGATAAAGAAACTAGGCACCGACCCTGGGAGCGGAAGTGCAAGGGCCAAGACAGAAGACGAACTTATCGTTGCCCTTACTGAGATCTTGGAGCTTTATGGTGTGCCTAAAGGCAGCGCTTGGGAGAAGGAATTTCAGCCAGAGACGGAACGCGGAGAACGTGAGTTACCCTAACCTTCTTCCCTGCGTGCTCTTCAACTAACCCGGGTCAGTGGACTCTCTTTCTCTTACCTTGTTGTTCGCTGCCCAGTTCTTGCCTCATGTTTTCTCGGAGCGCATCAAGGTTTTGCCACTTTCCGTACGCTTCCTCACCTATCCGTGTGTACTTTGATTGCTTGAGTTGTCGTAGGTTTTCGCCTCCCACTTGATGGCTATGATCGAGACTACGTTTGCTTCGGGCTCCTTTCTCGCTTTGCTTCCTTCGTCGTGTAGCACCACGACAAGTGGACAGCTTTCTCTAACAACGCCTACGGGACCAATACGGCCCTCATTCCCATACGATGGCCCAGGACCATGGAGCCAATCATACTTGTCCGGGGCTCTCAATGTCATCATCGGCTCCCAACAGTTCTCCGCTATCTCCTCCCTCGCGAGCATAACCGCAAGTGTTATTCCATTATTGGCCGACTCTGCCCCGCTCGATGGATGGAACACACTCAACATGGTCGCCACACGTCTTGAACAAATTACGAGGAACGTGGAGAACCATTGGGAACAAAGTGCTCTCGCTAACATTGAAAATGAGGATGACATTGGTATGCCTTCACTCGAATCTACGCACTTTACCCTTTTCAAACCAATATCGCAGCACCCGAATCTCGCCAACTTGCCACAAACATCTGGTCCGTTCTTAAAATGCTCCTTTTCACCACTATCATGCTCTCGCAGTCCATACTCTCTACCATAGCTTACTCACCACCTCTATCTTGTGCGGAACTTCCCCTGAACTCTGTGCGATCCTTCGCTCATCTGCCCACACACTCGTCTCTGGCTCTATCGATACTTCGCACGCTTTCCCAGCTGTCGTTTGTAATCACTAAGTTCGGCGGGGTTACATCGACAAGTAGCACTGGTTTGGCGGAACTGAAACGGGTGTTCTATTCGGCGCTCGACATATTAAGTAACGATGTGGGGGCTAGTGAGACCTTTGTCAAGGTGCTGAATCCGCATGGTTGGTCTACATTGATATCATGCGATGAATAGTTTGCTGATCTCTGTATGTCAGTCACTCCAAGTTCGAGTACAAGAGAACGGCCGCCGGATGCTTTCACCCGCGCCCGCCAAGCATTCAATCTCGCATGTGTTGATCAACTGGTTGCTGTACTCAGCCCAAACATAATCGAACACTATATCTTCCCCTTATGCCTTCCGTGGGTGTAGATCTTCTTCTTCACTGTTCTGTTCTGAGTCATTTGTCAAGGCATCTGAATGACGCATCACATCGGGAGACGTACGAGTCGGCACACTCAGCGATTCTGGCAATATTCGCTGCGCAGGCAGGTTCGACTACGGTGGCTGATGTTCAAGGGGCAAGCGTCGCACGGCCAAGGTTTGTGGAGAAGATCGTTCCGTTCTACACACGGTGTCTCCTCGAGGTGTGGCCCGACTACATTCTCTGATAGTTGACCATGATTGATTAGGTTGTGGACCATATACAGAACTCGGATGATGGGAAACTGACTACATCGCAGCTTCGGCTCGCATATAACGCCCTTACGAACAGCGCAAGTGGGAACGCACCAGCAATGGGCCAGTTCTGCCTCTCCTCTCTCCTGTCCGCGTTGGCGGGTATTCCTGCAGCAGATGATGGCACTGCGAAACGACGACACCGGCTACGCCTGGTTCTTGTGTCGACATTGTCTGCACTCCCTCTGGCCGTATTGCCGGATGCACTGAACGGAGTGTCTGAGGCAATACGTGATTCGAAGAGTGAGGATCGGCGGGAGTTAGCTAGCGAGGTGTTCAAGGAGATTATGGAGAATGTGGGAGATCTGGAGAAGGAGTACTGTCTGCGGTGGTGGGACTCACAGCGTGATGTGTTGGAAGGCGTCCTCGAGGTGAAGAACGGCAATGGAAAGGGGAAGGAGCCTGCGCTATCAAGTCGTATGTAGTCCACCTTCAGTTCCGTTCCTTCTTGATGAACCCGGTACGCAACTCGGCAATTGGCGGTGACAACTAATGTATGTGATACAGACATGCAGTAGCCACGAGTCGTTGGCGAATTGTCTCGTGGTACCCGTGAACTGTTCGCCGAATGCTCGGTAATCTTAGGGTTTTGCACGTTTTGATGTACAGCAGCAGATTATAAAGACAGTACGCTTTAACGACATCCCCTATCCCCTCCTCTGTTACTACCATGACCGCGATGTCCTCCGTGTCCCCAGTGGAGTTACGCGTATACGACATCTCTCATGGCAAAGCTGAAACAGTGTGGGAGTCGCTGCTTAGGTTGCGTTTTGACAACATATGGTAAACCCCATTCCCATCCAACTTGGTGACCTGAGCCAGCTTCAAGCCGTGCTGATGAGGTGATCTGACGTGACTCATAGGCATATCACCTTCGTCGTTCATAACATCGAGTTCCAATATACACGTAAATTTGGGATCCAGATGAACTTCCTCAGAGAAGCCGGAGATGTCATTGTGAGTTTTCGTTCTTTTGAGAAAGTATGTACGGGCTTTGTTATGATCCATGTACATTGCGCCATGTGGCCAGGGCCAGTGTGCAGAACCAACGACAAAAATAAACATGGGCAAGACGGACGTCGATATGCTGGCCTTCATCAACTATCTTAGGAGTATGAAGAAACTTTATAGCCCAAAAGGGGTACGGTATTGTTTTCTCGTACTCATGCTGTCTGATCATGCTCACCTTGCGTCGGTGCTGGTCCAGTATAACTTCTTAAGTAAGGATACTCTTCGGCGTGTTACACGTACATGACAAACGACATGATATCGATATGGCAGCTCGCAACTGTATCGATTTCACGCAGGAGTGTATCAGATATTTGACAGGAGGATCTATCCCATCATGGATCAAAGGTATGTTCTTCAACCCCTTAACCTTCCCTTCCAAGTGTCTGCGTCGCCCCCCCACTCCCTTTCCTTCTCTCCACTAATCAGGTATTCAAACTACTAGACCTGCCTTCCCAAGTTGCTGCCGCGTTTGTAGTGGCCCCCTTACGCTCTCTCGTGGGCACGGACATGGTGGAAGAGGTCGTCAAGTGCATTTTGCAAGGCGTCATCGAGACCTATAAAGCCCTGAAGATTGCCATGGGATACCTTATCAGTCCCCTGGAACGCTTGTTCGATTACTTTTGGAAGTTCGCCGGGAAACTCTTGCCAAGAACATGGCGGACAGAGGACTCTGCGGATGGGGATGGGGATGGGGATGTAGAAGGCTGGGGACTGTAGCGGTAATGGGTGATTAGTATGGGTCGTGCTCGTTAGAGGGGATTACCGATTATCGATTAATCGCCATCAACTCCAGCCCTGTCATGATATCTCTTCGTACCATCATGTATAGTAAGTCGATTTGGACCGTCGCTCCACGCCCGCACCCACGGTAGAGCGTGAGTTGTAATGTCATGAGTGCAGCCCAGGCGTATACGTTTCACGCCCGTGGGCGCTGCTGGGCAGGACTAATGGCCATCTCTTACCCACAAAACACTTTCAAAACATGGGGGCACCGTGACACTTACACGCGCACAACTTGCACTCTCCCGGGCCGGGTACCGGGTACCACTCTTCACTCTCAGCCTCAATTCAACACGCTAGTCCCATTTTCTCGCCCAAACTCTGACACCCATCCACGCACTGCAACCGTCGTTTCCTCTCCACTCTTCCGATCCATTTCTCAGGCTAAACTCGTAACTCTTGTCACCACTTTCAGACATCACGTCGTGCATGTCATTTTAACGACAAAGAAGAGGTCATATTTATTGGAGGCATATGACCCAGGATGGTCGCTTGGGTCCGCGGCCTAGTAAAGGGCTTCGAAGGTGGCCAAGTTGTCATTCAATTTATCTCGACAGGGGCATTCTTCACCTCGACATTCGGCAATGAAACTAGGCGTCGATCCTGGAGGCGGCTGTATAAGGGCCAACGTTCCATTCATCCAATTTTTGGAGCCCTTATGGTGTGCCCAAAGAGAGCGTTTGGGCGATGGAAATTCAGCCT
>QFEY01001440.1:0-12861 GCA_003316435.1 Russula virescens
CATGGGAGGCCGTCGATCCCACTCATCCTCTGACCGCATCAATCTATCTCTACGACGTCCAGACCGTGGTTTCCTTATCGAAGATCAGCGATCGGACAGGTAAATCTAGAACTTCTGCCACTGGCAATGCTTCCACAATGGCAAACCGTGTTAAGCAGCGAGATGGGAGACGATGCTGGGTGACCAATTTGAGTGGTCCGCTCGTCAACAGTCATGTGTGTCCCAAGCGAATGGGGGACCACCTCTTTCGCTGTATTTACCGCGACTTTGTATCAAACCCTCCCCCCCCCGCTCTATCTGTATATGACGAAATCTGTGGCATCAGCCTCATCCGAACCCTTGACACTTGGTTTGACGTGTATGAACTTGGGCTGAGGTTTGTGGGCCCCGTGCGTAGTTCATCTTTCCTCGTATTCTCCAGTTACCCATTGGCTCTTAAACGTAGGATGAGTACGAATGCCATTCCTTTCTTCCGCCTGACTGGCTACCTAACGAGGAACGCACAATTATCGGGGAAGGGGAAAACATACCAGGATCCATACCCCGTTTACAAGGGCATAGCGCAGGACCTCCTCGGGCTCATAGTTCCAACCCCCCGCCTGGGCTCATTCGATGGCACTATTTACAGTGCGTTCTCCGAAAATTCGCTGATTCTGACTATAAAGGCCTCCAAAATATTGGCTATTACGAGTTGCCCTTCCGAATGGAAGGGGACTCCGATGATGAAGCCACCGACGGCGAACATGATTGGCCATCGGCTATTTTAGACTATGGGCGGGCCATGCAGGCGGGAATCGAGGAGCACAAGGAGAGCCAGAGATCCGTTGGAGAGTGGGTCGTTGCAGTGTAGCAGTACTGTACTATCACATGTTAGAGGTTTCAAAGGAGTGGTTGGGTGTTTCAAAATGCAAGTTATTAAGGCTCTGGTCTTTTGTGAGATGGTTTGGCTCTACCTACTAGAATAGACCCCAATGAGGAATGAAGGAAATGTTGTCCTCGACCGATTTGTATGTGCCGCGTCCCAGCCCGCCTACCACCCTAACCCTAACACAGTGGCAGCATGGATGAAAAGTCAAGCTTTACGGCATTATTAAGATCTCGGTAACGACCAAGAAATGTCAGACACTGCTATGGGTGAACAAGGACCACTGAACCCTCATTTCACCATAACTCTTGCTGTGGCTTGTTTCCTTGCATCGGCCTGATCGCTTCCTCCATTCCCGCCGGCCTCCCAACCCTTCCATCGACTGAGGACTTGCGAGCGTCTTGCACAGCAATGAAAAGGTTGTCCAAGGGTACGTCAGCTAACCTCAGAGGACCTTTCTCCGTGCTGACGACCAAGTCTGCCGATTGGCCAGCCTGACGCTTAGCGCTGTACATGTTTCTCAGGTCTGGCGCCTCCCAGCAGCACTGGACAGGAAGAACGTTACTATTTTTGGTTCGGTCATTGTGGGTCGCTCTCTGATCTGAGCGGATGCAGATGGAGCATTACTACACACGCCCGTAGAGTTGGGAGGAGCCAGCATGGGATGACTCAGTAAAGGTGGAGACGACCGCTCGTTGCGTGTCGATGGGTCCGTCACGGTAGTGTGAATGCCAACCTCACTGCCTGTATCCATGCTACTGAAATTATGGGGTTCGTCCGACTTGGAGACAGCGGGTTGAAAATCTGCTTCAGTAAGTCGTTCGCGCTGGAAGAGCCATCACGGAGCTTCCGGGATTTCACACTGATGAGAGTGGCACCCTACGGATGATTACCTTCGTTCTCATTCCCCGTATGTCGGCATTGTAGCTCTCCTCGTGCCTCTCCTACCAACTCACGTAGTGGTTGAACCACATGCCCTCCTTCCAATCCCTTGTACCTCACGGAAGACAGTCCTATACGTATACCCATCCTTCATCGCTTTTCCATTGGCTCTTGTCTAGGGAGGTATACGAACCCTGATGATCGGTCAGAAAACGAGGCGCATGTACGAAGATCTTAAAGCATTCACTTGGCCGCAGCAATTTGCCCTCTTCTTAGAATATTGCGTTGTGAGTCTTGTGCCTGTTTGAAGAGACACGCTAGTCTTATCCGAAGGCGATTCCCTAAGACCAGCTACAGAACGAGGTGAAACCAGTATAATTATATGGGCTCGGAGGGCGAAGGCGTGTGGATAATACCTGGTGATATCTTGCGCTGGGCAGGCTGGGTGACAGGGAGAGAAGCTCTGAGACTCGTGAAAGTGAGCAGGCGTCACATTTGGCGGGTGCGGTTCTTAGTTTAATTCTGAGGGCAATCCCCTGGGTCAATTACAATTCCTTCGTGTCAGCGAGAAATTGTCCAGTTTAATGGCCTGGATCTCTCGGAACGAGTAGCCGGCCGCAACAAGCACCTACAAAATCGCATCATTAGTCCGACCATTGAACAGCACTTTATTTGTATACATATATATTTGTTCTTTGCGCTGAGGGCCTGAAGATCTGGAAATTGGGTGTCAGTCACGTGGACAGCATCTTGCAGGATCGTTGTTATTTTTTGCCACTTTCCTCAGGCCTGTTGCCATATGCCATAGTAGCAATGCACTTGCTCTTAGTAAACTCGACTTATTCGGGATGAAACCAAAAAATCAAATCAAATCAAATTTAGAATTACTGCACTGCACACGTTTGGGGTGTAGAACAGGGTAGGTAAACGCTGTTATCACGCCCAAAAAAATTGTTTGCTCCAGATGGAGAGGATAGACCATGACCCGATGTGATAACTCGTAACGACGTAAAAGAGGTGGAAGACGACGGGGCACTATTGTAGTACTGTAGTATCATACTATAGGCGTGTGACTCGAGTGATGCGTAGCGGCCACGTCCGTCCGAAGACCTCAGTCAGCTAAAGAGGGGGAACCGGTCCGGGAGACCCGCATGCGCGTCGTTGAATGGAGTAACGTCGAGTAGCAGCTCGACGCCGATCAACTTGCAGGGGTTTGATAATGAGAGGAGAAGTGGGAAAGGGTCGAAAGTGCGATGATTGACACAGAGATTGACGGTGCAGCAGCTCAATCTGATCCCTGGAGACAAAGTCAAGCAAGCAAGAAGAGAGAAGAGAAGATGGGGGGCGACGCTAGGCTGAGTTTTCCACTGCTGTCCATCGAGGACGTGACCCCTATTTATACGAGAGTATTTACAAGCAAGACTGTGTTAGTCAGCAAAACGAGTAAAAACGAGAGAGAAGCACATGTGCGCGCAAGGCTAGTTACGTCGGTGACATGCCGGCATGATGCCACTCGACAGCGTAGTTCTAAGCGGTAGATGAGAAAGAAAATAAGCAGATAAGTATCCAAGGAAGAGGCTGTGAGCGCGAGCCAAGGAGAGGGGGGGAAGGTACAGGGTACAAGAGTAAAACTGAGGCTAGGAAGAAAGGAGATGAAGGAAGGAGAATAAGAGAAGTGAGAGGCAGGAACGGGAACTTGTCCAGGCGAGCAAGGGCACGGGCACAGTACGAAAGGGGGAAAGTGGAGAGTGGGACGAGGTGAGGTGCAACGAGGGCGCATGCACGTGGCGTTCACAATGTCGATCCTGCCGGGAATGGAGAGAGCGGCGGTGCGTCGGCTTTGCACAGTTAGGGGAAGGGCGACCCTCGGGTGTGGTAGTCATGCTGGTGACGGCCTGATGGGGCTTGGATTGACAAGGAGGCAGCGATATAGGTGTGACACATAGGGTGGCGGTGTAGTGTACGCGTGACGAGGTGATAAGATGGTAATAAGATGCGAGGGGCGAGGGAGATATGTGGTGTATAGGGAAGGATGACGTACGACGACGATTAGCAGGCTCGGGCTCAGAAGTTGTATGGCTCGGGGCCGCGCATGCTCGTTTCCAAGGCTACCGCATGAAGCCACCTTACAGCACTCCGGACCCGGACCATCAGTGGTGGATTCTCTTTCTGCGGTCTGCTCATAAGCCCACCTTGCCCAGCTCTAGGGCCCGAACTTCGACCGTCTGTCGTGCAATATTTACCGCCCTCTCCATGGGCAACTCTCCAAGAGACGACCGACTGTACAAGGGGCTTCGGATCGTAAATCAAACATTCGTCCGGCTTGGGAGCTGCTCCAAAGCTTGTATGCGTCGCCTCCCAGTGTGCCTTCAGAATGCCGGGACGGTCGCCTCTCCATTGACAAAACGGGAAGGGACAGAAGAGGAAATGAGGTAGGACAGCACGGAGATGGCGGTCCCTCTCTTGAGGGCGAGGAAACGTTCGCCCACACACGGGGCATTGTGGTGAGGTATCCGCGGGCACTTCGGATTGCGCGCCTTGGTATATAAATGGCGATGGTGTAGCAGATGGCGGAAGAGTGAGCCCCTGACGTGTACCTCCTCGTATCGTGATAGCCTAGGTAAATGTTGACATGAGCCACGGCATATAGCTACCTGTTACCAAGCTAAGACGTACCTCTAACTGCCAAGGAGGGGGCAAAGGTTGATACTGGGATTGCGGCTGCCAGTAGCCAATTGTTGGACAACCCTCTCGAAGGCCTTGAGTTTGGAGTTGCGGTTGATGTAGTAGCAATTCAGTAACAATCTCTTCATCTGTTTGCCCTAAGAAGTCCTACTTTGATATTAGCATCTGTCAAACAACAGAAAACCTTTTTGGCGTTGAACATACTTGTACAGCTGTGTCAATGGCACGATCCATAGCGAGATGGAACAAAAGTAACGGGTGGGGACATTCCTGGGGCCAGGGCACGCTTTTACGGGGGTAGACATTGTGGGTGGAACACAGGCCGGGCACTTTACGACGCGTATGCCGCTGTTCTAGTACTCCATCTCCTTCGGCTATGGTGCCAAAGGCACCGGACGAGACGATGACGACTCGGAGTGAATCCATTAGACTAACGACGTGAATCGTGCCATTTTTCCTTGCGTAACTATGAACGGTTCATGAATGAAGTTTCATCCAAGGTGACACCCAAGCTCCAAGGAGTCTAAAGCGAGAGTGCAGCTGCAATAGAGCAGGACCCGATACCGCGAGACAGACTTTGGTGGGGAGCAGGACAACCAGAGGCCTTTAACCTCGTGGACGTTAAGAACCTGACAAATATACGCATGAACGAAAGACCGCACACCTGTCTAGGAGTAATCGTCATTTTTGAGATTGTATTGTACGTCGCTAAGCAGCCCTAAACTTGATTGTTAGTCGGTCATTGAGCTCCGAGTTCGTCCACAGCTGGATCCTGACATAAACGGCGTTTTAGTACCAGTGCCGGTGACAGTGCCGATGTGGGTGCTGGTGCCCGGCGCCCACATGACCTAGAAGCAGGTCATGCGAAGAAAAAAAAATTCCGGAGAGACCAAATACCGATTACACGGTGCACGTTTCAGGAGAAATTACATGCAAATCGGCTGAGACCCAGGTAATGGGGTGGAAGATGAACGAAACATGCCACGTGCACCGTCATAAAAATTTCCATGAGGGAGAGAGGGTGTAGATGTCTCAGTGAAGCCAGAGGGAGAGGACTGGCGGTAGGGGAAAAGGGGGGGAAAGAAGTACAAGGGATGGTGCCAGAGTTCAGTAGGCGCTGTCATTGTCAACCCCGGTCAATACTGTACAGTACGGTGGCGCACAGACGTGTAGAATTGTTTTTCCGCATCGGGTTTTCGCGCTCGCGTGACACCCTCCTTGTCTGGTCAAAGGACTTCCGAATACAACCTGGAATGTGACGCACTCTAGTTTACTCGCACACAAGAACCAACGGTCGGCGTGTTCTTGCATGTAGTAACAACGTTTTTTGCTAGCCCATATATCAGTCCAAAGCCAAACGGAGTTCTTGGTGGCACCTGCAGATCTTGGACAACTTCTCCCCACTGAACCCATTGCTTACCTTCATATCCACTCGCTCTCGAACAACTCACATGGAGGGCTGGCGCAGAGTCCCGCCAGAAAAGCTACAAAACGAGGGTCATGCCCCAGCCGCTGGCAAGTCCCAGATACAAGGGCCATATAGAATGGTCGTCCCAACCTTCGCCTAAACATAAACTGTCTTTAGGGGGATTGATGAGGACAAACTCGAGGGGGCTTCATCTGTTACTCTCCCGATGGTACGTCCCTTCGTCGCAGCGTCTGCTATAAGATAGAGTGAAAGACATGACCGATCTACAACAGCTTTCATAGCATCAAGCCTTCGCCTTCTCAGGAACGTAGTCATGGTAATGCGGGGGCTTGATAGAGGGGTTACAAATGTGGATGCCAAATTGGAGCGGGCATTAGTAATGTTGACGAATATGGTCATGGTATACAACACGTTGATGTTATGAAGTTCAAATGTCTGATACTCTTGTTTATCAGAAAGTATTTTGCGTTGTCAAGGGCTGCAACTCACGTTCTCAACAGATCACAGAGCCGCTTCACTCCGATGACATGGATAGAGACCACGATCGTATCATCGATTGCAGAACACACTCGCTATAGAGTGAGACTGCCAGGCAAGTTAGTTAAGACTCTGCCAGGGTTTCACTTTGAGACCAAGTATGTAACTTACCAACTGGCCATACAACTGGCGCTTTCCCCACTAGCGTTCCTTCCCACTCCTACCTTTCGAAGTTCCATCTACGGGGCTTCTGCATGATGTGGGCAACAATGCGCTGCAGGGACGATATTTCCATGCCTGCCACCGATAACTCGAGATCGACTTCGAAAAGACACAGACAGCTCTTTCCCGATGACCACCTAGCTATCTGTCGAAAGAAAAGAAGAACAAAAGGTCAGCTGGTACAGACTTTTCACACCCACACATCGCCCCGCGGCTCAATCGGATGCGTATGGCGCCACCGTGGGATTGTGCAAAGAAGGCATTGAATTGTCGCGTTTCAAGGTTATGCAAGTTGGTTTGCCAGTGTATGAACTATGAAGACGCCAAGACTAGAGGCTTCGCCTTCCAAATCTATCACATAAATAACAAACTCACCCGTCCACCCCACCACTCCTTCAGACGGTGTCCACTAAGCACCCATGAAAGATGACGAGTTTGTGATTTTCGTGTGGAGGTAAGTTCGTTGTCTGAGGTCTGAGAGCTTGCGAGTCAGGAACGGCCCGAACAGTTTTAGTACAGCTGGCTTTGGATTCTGGGGCTTATATCCCAAATGATAATAATTATCAGGTACATTCAATCTCCTATCTTTTCTTTTTTTAAATCCGATTTATATTCCGCCTCCGCCGACTAAGACACCCCCACTTGAGTGGGGCAAGCTGTCCAGAACTCGAACGCTCATTCGAACCACCTTATACACATTGATACTCTCCAGCAACCATCGTCTCAACTTTTTTACCGCGCAGTGATATCCCAGCTAAAGATGGACACCTCCAGACTACGCTCAACACACTTTTCTAAACGATCGTGTGAAGATGGTTCAAATACTTGGAGAAGGGAGGATGGGCTCAACCGATTCGCAGTCGCATGGCCAACTCCTGTGGCTAGCTTTGCCATCATGGTGGCCCACATATGATACATGAGAATAACTCACCATTGCCGTGATAGCGACGTCGGAGAGCCCGTTCAATTGCAGACTGACGTCTCAACTACGTCGATTCTCACTCAAAACACTAGAAAATAAGACAAAACGGACGACAAATGGCTAGGGCAAGTTGTGTCCAGCAGCGACTTCCAAACTGAAGCCATGGTCGATCCCCAACCGGATGCACCTGCAAGAGAGGTCTATTTTAAAGCAGGTAGCTCCTCATCTCGACTGGTTTTTAGAATGTTTTTGCTGAAATTTAGCCTGGGTAGAGCCTCAAAGCCTGACTTCTGCGATCGTGCATGATTCATTCTTCATTCAAAGGGTCATCAACTCATCGACCGGTATACGCCAGTTGCTCGATATCTCCCAAAGCCCACTGGCACTGACGCACCAGAATTTGAGTCCCCGTCTGCTTAAGGAGGACTTAATCACTGGCATCACTAACAAAGCCCGCTACTGAAAGACTTGAAAGACATGTGACGACTCACAATAACCCAGTTGCGAAGTTGCCAGATACGTTGTCCTACCTTTGACAGCTTGCGCAAACAGTGTTTAACAGACTTTCCTTTAACACTGCGTGACTCCTAGTAAGTGGTTCGTCCCTACCCATCCCCCTATACTCCCACCTAGAGCACATCGTCGCGAACCTATTCTGCGGTAATCTTCATAGCCATTGGCCTCCTTGTGTTTCTATCTGGGGTTCTTGCCTCACTCACACCATTATCTATCCCATTAACCTCTCTTTCCCCAGAAACTCCCCGCCTTATTTCTCAATATGTGTGTCACTGTCATACTTTTGCTATCTGTCTCGCAGCCTGAATATTGGTCTAGTAGCCAAGCATCGTACTTTCACCGCCTTTCTGTCGCCCGCTCAGAGTTGTACACTGAGCGTCATTCTACCTGATCAACTCGTTTTCTTACGAGCTAATGAGGTGAGGTGATTATACGCTTGCCACGTGAAGTAGCGTAGCTGGCAGAAAGTCTTACGTTTCACGTTTTACAATTAGTATGTGCAATGACTCCGACAACTATTGTATGCTTCTTACTGGCACGCTCGCTAAGAGAGCCAACAATAACGAGATTGAGAACAACCCTCCGTGGGTATACACCATCAGGATGTAATGTGGGACTCTATCTCTAACATCACTGTTTTTCCTTTCACTGACTAATAATCTGCTTGGTAGGTGACAGGTAGAGATTGCAGTTAGTCAATTAATGAACTGTGATCACCCTGGATAGTATTTTGGAACGTGACCATACTCGATGCAGACCTAGAAGCAACTTTGCCCTATTGACCGTTGTTTTCTGATTAATCGATTCTAATTCCTTTCTGGCTCAATGCTCCGATGACAATGTATGATAGTACCAGACTAACAAGGCATGAAATTTGAGAGGTCACCGCACGACAATGATGGTACAGCGCAAATTGTCGACTTCCTTTTCCGGTAACCACCACATCCGGCATTATCTTCGCCTAGGAAAGTGATAAACGGATTAGATAGAGTCGTATAACATAACACACACCCTCCTATACGCATATCACATACTATAAAAAAACGTCAAAGGGTGTATAACACAAAAAATGTCGAGACCCCCATCGATAGGGGCCATGTCACCAGCTGCCAACCTCCGCCCACCGGGCAGCAGGCAGCCACAAACCCGCTCGGCCACGGCAGTGGCAACAATAGAAAAGGCCAAAGCATCCACCTCACAGGGTCAACCCAAGGAGACATCGCAAAATGCTGCGAAACAACAGGGAAAAACACACGAAACCCCCCTGTGTACCATCGCCAACATCATCACCTCTCTAATCAAGAAACAGAACCTGATCGGTCAAACTAAGGACACCCTGGAGAGTATCCTCGAAATCATAGATGAAGTGGAATTAAAAGAAAGCAAAAGAAAAGTTGAGCTAGAATCACAGTTCAAATCGAGTATCATCTATTCCAGCATCAAACAGGACCTCGAAGGAATGTTCAAGGCCGGCCCTTCAACGCACAGTTGAACAGCACAAAAGACACATCCGAAGAGCTGCTGGCGAACACCGGCAAGATAACGTCGGACACAAAAGAGACACTATCTCTGCTCAAAGATGTATCGGGCAAAGTCGGAAAAGTCTCAGACGCCGCCAATAAGCTAGCATCGGACAGCACGAACTACCGGGATGCCGTACTAGCCAAACCAACCCAGGCCAACAAGGATTCTACAGACCCAAGAATCCTTGGCAACATGGAACGAAAATCGAAACAAATTCTTGTCGAAATCTACGACACAGAGGGCAATGACACCCTAGGGAAAAGTCTACTGGAGCTAGTCAACCAAGCAAACAAGGCCATCGGCACAATCGAGGACTCGGACAAGCCCAAAGACATCATGGTCGAGACGGCTTATAAAACTCGGAGGAAGGCACTAGTCCTCACATTTAACGACAAACAGGCGGTGACTTGGATAAAAAGGCCGGATATCGAAATAGCCTTCACGACCGCCTTCTCCGAGGGTTCGCACATTAAAGACAGGAACTATAACCTCATAGCTCTGAACATCCTGATCACGTTCGACCCAAAGAACGACAAGCACCTACGCGAAGTGGAAGAGGTCAATGGACTCATCACACACGCAATACTCAAAGCGAAGTGGATCAAACCGGAGGAAAGAAGACGACCAGGACAAGCACGTGCCTACGCCATCCTCACAGTCACCTCCGCAGAAGTAGCCAACCGCATAATAAGAGACGGGCTCAGTATCTGCAGCGTCAGGGTTAGACCCACGAAGCAGAAGCAAGAACCCGCCCAATGCATGAAATGCCATCAATGGGGACACTATGCCAGAAGTTGCACAGCCAATAAAGACACTTGCGGTACCTGCGGAGACCCACACCGCACAAACCACTGTACCAACAAGGACAAAAGATACTGCGTAACTTGCAAAATCGACACACATGCCAGCTGGGATAGAAACTGTCTGCACTTCATCGAAAGATGTTACGCCATGGATAATAGCAACCTGGAGAATGACATGCCATACTTCCCTATGGAGCAGGACTGGACACTAACGCCAAGGCCAAGCAGAATCCCGCTCAACGAGAGATTCCCGGCCAAATATGTAGCAAACCAAAAGGTCGAAATGGACGAGAACGGGCACGCGTGAACAGGAGGGATCTCAGGGTGCGGGTAAGCACAATGCCTTGATTGGGTATAGGAATACTACTACTCACCTCAGGGTGCGGGTAAGCACAATGCCTGAGGCTACGGAAACGAACTACCTACGGTATATAACAAACGGCTAATGTTCTAGGTACGATACTAGTGTGAAACGAATGTCAAATAGTGTACTAAAATGTCCTGAAGCTGTCTAAGGCTGACACTACTCCATTTGGCAAGTATCCGGCTATTTACTGCAGATCTGGCGATCCGCGCTCACATTCAACACTCCCCCTCACTTCGTAGACGGTCATAGGACTGGCGCGAAGTGTTTTCTCGCAGAACGGGGACGCGCACATGATTTTATTTGATGTTTTCTGGCGGGGTAGCCAGAGCCAAGGGGATGAGGACGCGCGTGACAGCGCGTGTGACGAGGCGTGACGGATTCGATAGAGGCCGTGTGTGCGCCTCCTTCTGGACCTCTGCGACACGATGGTCGCTCGCTCGGCCCCAAAACGTTGATGGCGACGACGACAGCCGGTGATTCGAGACAGCAGGAGGCCTGGGCAAAGGTAGGTGGCTGGTTTTACTGGTGAAGTGGCCGAACTGATTTGAATTTCGAGCCACAGGTCCTGACTTGTGGGGCAATCGAGCATGCCCGTCGCGCTCGCTTTTCCGGCCTCAAAAGGCCTCGTCGATTCGTGTTTAGCCTCCCAGGGAGGTGCCTTCTTGGGCTGGCAAGTACCCTTGGTCTTCAAGACGGTCGGCGCGCGCCCCAGCGGGGTGTCTCGTGGTGGCAGGGCAAGCTCGCTCGCGCCCACTCTCGACGGCCGTGCCAGTGGCCAGTGCGGGTCCTCCGCGTCCTCTCGTGGCGTCGACGGGCCCTCGCCTTCGCGCCTGGTCGATACGGCTTGCAGTGGCAGTGCCTCGAGCACTCGCTCGCGCGCATTCGGGTCGAATCGCTGCGCCACGCTGCATATGCGCGTGCCCTCTCGTGTTGGCAAGTCGCGCTCGGTTGCGCGCTCGTGCCCGTGCGATGTATCGCGGCCAACCGGGGACCATTTCGGTAGCGCCTCGAATTTGCGCTTGCCCTCTGGCGAGTCGGATCGCTGCACCGTGCTGTGCGTAGGCCCACCCTCGGTTGGGTTGCCTCGCGGCGCTGTGTCCCACGCATGCCCATGCGCGCTCGCTTCGCCTTGTGGCGGCGGTTCGAGTCCGCGGCCATCCCTGCCCTCCAGCCAAGGCTCCAACGCCTCGGGCTCTGCGGCTGCGGCTTTTTCAGCCGTGCCAACGGGTTCGATGCCGGCGGTGTCCGCTGTTGAAGCAGGTTCGACCTTCGAGGCCAATGGCACTCCCCCTGGCTCCTGCGCATCAACGCGAGCTGGTTCTTTTGCCTCGGCGTCGACGTTCGTGATCGCGTCGGCAAGTTCAAGGGTGCTAAGATCTCCTGGGAGGACAGGTGAGTCTCCCGGCACTGACGACGCTCCCCCTGCTTTGTCTAGGTCTTCGGCAGCACAATCGGGCGGTTTCCAGACTTCAAGATCAGGGTCTTCGGTGGCGCATCTTCTGCCACACGGAACCTCGCGCGCAATGGTGTCAAACAGCAGCGGAACAGCAACAAGGGATGGAAAAATCTGAGGGGCACAAGGAGCGGCATGCTGCTCGCATCCTTCAAATGGTAAGGCAAAGTTTTGCTCCCCCTCGAGCAGTACTGACGTCCTTGTATAGACGTCCAGATTGGTGGTGACAGTTCCCAGGCTGGGCCAAGGATCCGGGCGCGCGCGCTCCCACTCGTCAATGACAGGCCTCCGTGCCTCGTATATGCGGACAAGGGCCTTCGGATCGACGACAACTTGCTCCTCAACGGCGGAGCCTCGCAATTTCGGGTCGGGGATGTCGGGTGGGCGCCCGTGCGGAATTCCGACAGGCATCTTGCCCTCGGATCCATGTGCCTGCGACTGGCCACTGTGCCACGTCGCACACTGCGGTGCCTTGCCCAGTGGCAACTCCCACAGCTCCTCTGCAACAGCAGGAGCTTGGATCTGGCCCGGCAGGTCTTTGTCTGGGGGTTCCGCAGCCCCGTCTGGCGGTGGCGGGTCATGCGGTGGCAGCGCCGAGTCTGCGCGGCCCTCTGACTCTGGAATGGCCGGCGTCCCTGTGTTGACGACCGGCGAGCGCTGCGTCCAAGCAGCCTCGGAAATAGGTGGTGGGGACGACAAAAGGGTAAGGAATTTGT
>QFEY01001442.1:0-18488 GCA_003316435.1 Russula virescens
GCCACTGTGTAAAGTTTGTAAGAGTTGCCACATAACCGCGGGTTGCTCATATTGCCGTGGCCCTAATCCAGTGTTGTATGAAAAAGTTGCTTAGTCCCACGGGTTCTCTTTCTACCACTCTCGGCCGCCTCCATATATCATATTACAGGACAACAGAACATCAAGCATCCTCCCATGTTCTCGTGCCCCCACACACATTTTTCTTCTTGTGCCCACATGTCTTTCTGTCTTCTTGTGCGCCCCTGACCCTGGCGATAAACGGGAGGAAGAAGCCCACAGCTAAATCCATGCGAATGCCTATTCTGGTGCACTCCCAAATCACTGCTGTCAGCAGCAAACCCGTGTGACAGCTCATACGGGCGTCATAACGCTTATACATCCATCACACCCTACTCAACGAGTACACATTTCGTCTGACAAGGCTCGTGCATACTGGTGCCATGAACTTCATGCGGTGGCCTCGTGGGGACAACACCGGCAGGTTGCCTGTGCCGTGTCTCGGTCATCAGGGAATTTCGCATTATCAACATCGCCGACGGTTTCTGAGCCGCAGCGTTATCAAGGTGGTACCTGACACGATACAACTTAACTTTTTTTTTTGCCCGAAAAACTACCTAAGCCAAGCCGTGATTGGGTGACCCGAACACTCACTAGGGTAAGCTGTCAAATGTCTTGTCATGTATGAGCGTCCTGACTTCCTGATCAGCTCAAGGCACGATGGTGGACGGACCTGCTTACACCCCTTACTCACAAGACACTCGAATGACCCTGCAACGTCTCAGATATGGATATGGGTGTTTGTATTTGGTTTCTTTCCGCGTTCGCCGCAAACAATTCCCGTTTTAACACATGTTACAGTCAGGTGAGGTAGTATGGCACAGCCCTCTCTCTCCTATCATTTTGTTGGTTATTACGCCTCATTTTTCACCTAAGAGATCCGAGATTAGTCATTTTCTCGATAATTTTTTATAATCAATGCCATTTCGAAGCCTCTTGTAGTGACAAGCAAAAATTGTGCTGCGTTCTAGCGCTCCTTCCGGATCTGGCCACAGGGGATTTTCGGCTCCGCCGCACTGGCTGAGCGCACGCCCGTTCTTGATTTGGAGAAGAATCGATTACGGCACACCATCAATCAAGACGTGACGGTCGACGCTCCTTGCCCATGCCTTTTGTGGATCGAACCCGAGAGCATTTGGCTGAGGTGGCGAGTGACGTCAGGTTATCATCCGACTTCTGTCAGCTTATGATCCGGTCGCGCCGTCTTCCTCCAAACCAGCACACCCAAATGAGGCTCTATTGTTAGACAGGTATATTTATCCGAATCTGTGCCACGGCCAACGGCGTTAGTGCGTGGATGCGGCACACCATCTTACAAACATCATCCCGGGGTAAGGCCGTCATGCAGTAATCTCGCGGTCATACCTCTATCATGAGGTTGATACACTTGATATGTTGAATGGCGGGCCCAGGCAGGTATGGAAAGCAGATGACTACGCACCATCTTTACTAATTGTTAGGGGAGTATCTAGTAGGACACTTCGGGTATCAGAATGAATCAGCAAACATCCCAGTTGATCAACACAGCGCTCACATTCGGAGACCGCCCCAAATATCACTTCACTATTTGGCGCTGATAGCATCAGGGAAACCTATCTGAAGCGACACCACACTACAAGGTAATCCGGGGAACCAAATATAGCCCGATATTGCGCGCAAGGGGTATTGTCTTAGGAGGTTTATGTCTATTAACGATTCGTTCTCGCATCACGGAGAGTTGTAGGAGGCACAGGAGTCAGTCCTGCGGCTCGGAGCCGTCAGTGTTGGTAAAGCGCATGACCCCCCAATACGTGGATGAGTCTAAGAACGAACTCGACTGAACTCGTAGCTCTCGCCAGGAACATTCAATCAAAAGATGAGTGGGAATAGGATGGATGGATGTGTCGCTTTCTCTTCTCCCGCGATTGCCGCTAATAGGAACCACCAGTTACAAAGATTGAGACCTAGACCTAATCTGGACCATAGATCCTTTCTTGTTTCTTACCAACAAGTCCCGTCCGGGCAGTCTCGGCCAATCCAGTCCCGCGCGAGGCCCGTAAGCGAGCTGGCGGACCGCCTTGCTTACTGTTGCCCTTCGCATGCTGACGCAGTCGCGGGCAGGGGTCGGCGAAGTGGCGCTTGCCCGAAATCGTCTAGGTGAGGCGCAAATCTTCAAAAAAGGGTTGGTAAGGAGATCGAGAATCGAAGAAGTGAGCACTGGCAAGTAAACTTGGGAGATATGGACTACCTTTCTGCACCCCGAAAGTCAAGGGTGAGCTCGGTGACACCACAGTATGGACAGTGTTGAAACTCAAACGACCCTTTCGCCACAGGATAGGCCCAGCCTTTGATAAAAGGGCCTTCGTAGGCCACTGAAATGGCTTAATGTGCTATATTCGCTTGCTCGGGCCACTGGCAGATCGCCGCGTGCCCTGAGTGGCGCCGCTAGCTATGGATGAGCCACCAACTGACGATGATCAATAATCACAGGCACTCATAGCTGAGTAATGCCAAGTTATTCCTTATGCAGCTGTCAGTCTTTATGCCTTACAGCTTTGAAGAATGAACGTTGTGGAATGGGGGTCCCATCTGCAATACTTACTGCCATTATTACGGAAGACAGCTGTTCCATAGTTAATGCGAGCCGGCTAATCATAAACGTGTTCGCATCTTCGCGTGGGGCCCCTCGGGTTAATGTCATGCGAAAACTAGCTCCGTTAATATGGGAGGGTTCTCAAGTCATCATACGTACTGTGATTCTAGTCAGTGGGTTGGTGGTGAAGTCGTGGCGGGGACCTTTGACGACTGGAGAAGGTGAGTTCGACCAGGTTTATTCCGATTCAGGATATCATGCCGACAGGTCTACAGGGTGTTTTAAAACAGGTCAAGGGGCTGAGAGTGTGTTGATGAACAATAAGCCCTTCGCTCGCCATGGATGGTTGCATGCGCCTTCGTTTGGCATGAGAATGCTAGTGATTCTTTTGAAACGCTGTTAAGGCGAGATACGGCAATGCGGTGGCAGCTCACAGCATTTATTACGGCCGTTGTCGTAATGAGAAGGACCACTCCTATAGCACGATACTGTATGACGAGTTCATCTCCGGTGGACGGGTGTGAACGCTAATGGCCTCGGTTGCATGCTTCAAAGCGACTGCAACCATAATGTGTCATCTCCTCTCGGGTTATTGATCGCAGGTACAGCACCTCTGCCTTGCCTCCACACATGAGGATCCATGTTTCAAGAAAGCATTCCAACTGCCTCATGGCCGTGGAGCCTGGTGCCAGTTGGTCAATTGAAGGCCTTGATATGAAATGTTGTACGCTCAAATCGGCTCGGAATACTCGCGGGTGCCCCTAGTTTAACACGCGGGAGACACGTGGCAGGGGATCGGAATAAGCCAGGCATGCTGGGAGCGAAAAACGTCCGATGTTGTGCGAACTACGCCTCTTTGATCAGACCAGGACTAGCATAGAGATAGGAAGTGTGTGTGTGCGGGAACAGGGGGTAACTGTATGTCGCATCGAGAGAATAGGAGGGGCCCGAGTGTCGGCGGTGGATGGATATAGAAGAGCAAGGCACGTGATGTATTGACCCGAATAGGACATGCCGGGGCCGAGGAAGGCCTGGCCCCACCGGATTTCCGCCGTTATTCGGGCGCAGTTTTCCAGCGCCCACGTCGACAAGCAAAGAATAAAATACTTCCCATGCCAATGGGCGCATCATCAGATGCCTGGAATCTAGAGTGCGGGGGAGAACACGGATAACAGGGTCAGGAGAGCTAGGCCTTGTTGGGCTCCGCAGGAGTAGCGCGTGGGAACAACGAGCCACGTAAGGCATATTGGACTGTTGTCGGCATCGCCATGTCACTTCCCGTTTCCCCTTCCCTTTCTCTTTTTCCTCTCCCCGCCTACTTGGTCCCTCCCTTTCCCTTTCTATCCCTCTCCGATTCGTGATGACTACCCCACATGTAATAGCCTCTTCCTCTAACCATACCTCTCAACCTGCGACCACTACGGGTGTCGTCGGTAGCCACTTCCGCGTCGGGAAAAAGATTGGTGAAGGCTCCTTTGGCGTCGTCTTTGAGGGTATTTTACCTCTTCTGTTTTTCTCCTTTCGTCCCCTGCTAAGGTTTTTACCATTCAGGTACAAACCTGCTAACAAACCAACCGGTTGCTATCAAGTTTGTGAGTTGCTCGCACAAGTTGCGACCCCCTTTAGAATGTCCATGCCGCGCAGGAACCTCGCAAGTCAGACGCGCCTCAACTGCGAGATGAATATCGCTCATATCGCACTTTGAATAGCACCCGTACGCTGTCTTCCTTTTTAACCTCTTTCGCCCCACTAATTCTGCTACTTGACGCCTATGTGGCTCTTACACTTCCCCTTGGCGCTTAGTTGGTGTCCCCCAGGTGCATCACTTTGGCCAAGAGGGTCTCCACAACGTCCTCGCGATCGACCTCCTTGGACCTAACCTTGAAGACTTGTTTGACATGTGCAGTCGCAAGTTTTCGATTAAAACGGTGTGCATGGCTGCCAAACAAATGGTGAGTGATCTTCCGTTGTGCGCCTGTCAGCTTTGTATCCTGAGTTTTCTGCTCGCACATAAGGTTACCCGGATTCAGTCGGTCCATGACAAGTCTCTCATATACCGTGACATCAAGCCCGACAATTTCCTTATCGGGGTTCCCGGCACGAAGAACGCCAATGTTATCCATTTAATCGGTATGTCTGTGGTTCTTCCGTTTCTGTCTCATCAGACCAGAGGCGCTAGTTGCAAGAGCTTTACCCTCCAATCATACACTGCGGTGGGGTGAAATGTGTTCCGACTGGTTGCCAGCCGTTTCACGCTATCACGCTAAGAAGGCTGTGGTGCATGGACGTGCGCTTCCTCATGATGACACGTGTGATCATCATGTGCCTTTTATGTGTTTGACAAGGGTTGGTGTGATGTGATTCTAACGTATGACTCCTACCCTTTTGCCCAGATTTCGGCATGGCGAAGCACTATCGTGATCCCAAGACCAAAGTTCACATACCGTATCGCGAACGCAAGTCTCTATCCGGAACTGCGCGATATATGTCCATCAACACGCACCTGGGTCGCGAGCAATCACGACGAGATGATCTCGAGTCTCTCGGGCATGTCTTTATGTACTTCCTTCGGGGTGGCCTTCCTTGGCAAGGGTTACGCGCCGCGACGAATAAGCAAAAATACGAAAAGATTGGGGAAAAGAAGCAAAACACCCCAATTTCTGAACTATGCGAGGGGTTCCCAGGTGAGGCACCCCATCAACTATGCGATCGGTTTGCTGAGATAATATCAGAGGAATTCGCGATCTATATGAATTACGTTCGAAAACTTGGCTTCGAAGAAAGCCCTGATTACGACTTCCTCCGAGAACTTTTCACGAAGGTGCTGAAGTCGTCCGGTGAACAAGATGACGGTATTTACGACTGGATGCTACTGAACAATGGCAAGGGCTGGGAAGCAGGCCATGTGTGTCCCGCCCTCTCCTATATGAACAAAACTCATTAGTGCTTCAGACTCCGTCACAGATCCTTGCGCAGGCTCATGCGAATGCGGGTGCAGCACAAACTCCACCACGCGAGCACCGTGAACACAAATCACGCGAGCATCGGCGTGTTTCGCGTCAAGCACTACAAGACGGAAACCCACTCGCTACCCCCAACGCAGTTCATCCCAAAATCTCAACTCGTAAACCAACGGCTGGCGAGGCATCCCGCGGAGTTAGTCGTGACATCAGCGGACAACCTATTGCACCATCGAGCAAGCGGGCAAGCCAGCAGCAGCTTTCGCCTGGCGACATACGACCACGCGACCCTTCTACTGGCATCTCCAGTACCCATCCCTATGCTGCTGCGCCTTCTCCGAATGCACTCCGGAGTCCTTATGGCAATGGACCACAACGCCCAGAGAGCGCACTTGCTGCAGCGGGTTCGACTGGTGCACTGGCCCTAAACGGTAACGGGAATGCAGCGACAGGCTCTGACTCGTTTTTGTACGGTAGCACAGCCAAACGGGCTGAAGAGGCTGCGGCTGCGGCTGCGCGCGAGGGCCGCGCAAAGGGCATGGCAGTGTATGATCGTGGGCAGATGTCGCGCGGCGGTATCGAACAAGACGATGAGCACGGTGGCCATCACCGTGGCATATTTAGCTTCTTATGTTGCCGCGGATAAGTGTGCTGATCTTTGTGTCGCTTTACTACGCGTTTCTCGTGAGTTCACGTAATTTTGGTGGTAGTGCGATGCTCATTGCGATTTTTTTTTTATGAATAGCCTCTGTACCATCGACTCATGATACCTTGACGACCATCCTTTACACTCGCAGCATCCTTACAGCATTCGTCCACACGTTTTGCCTCGCATTTACATGATCACACTTGCATGGCTAATAATTCGGGATCAGTTCTCCGGTGTTCCCAATACTCCTCTACGCAGCGTCGCTACCCACACCTTATCTTATTTCCCCGTCGTTGTCGCACTACCGATTGTGGTGGTTCTACTGGAGCTGCGAATTCAGCAGCCACTATTTTCATCGTGTTTTCTTTAACCCTAGTCGCTAGTCGGTTGGTGTGCCGGCTAGTCCCCACGCCGATGGCCTGTCCTATCATCCCTTTGGTTTGGAGTGTTGTAAATATACCTCTTTATCATATAGCCGTTTATCAGCGTGCTCATGTCCGTGATTGGAGTTTAATATGTAAGTCACGGTGGTATCACGCTGTACTCGATGATATCGGACAGCAGCTCGTTTGCTGACAGGACACCCTTTTCCTTGCTGTTGGGACTCATGCGTTGTGGGAAGTGACTGCTAATAATGGCATGACATGCAATCTGCACAATGCACAATACTCAGTCAGTGAATTGGGTATCTCGCCTGCAAAGGATGTGATAGACGTTTTTGTGCTCTCGCTTGTAGCCGCACGCGTCGGTACGTAGACGGCATTGCCGGGGGAGAAAGAGATAGGGTGATCGACACTGCTGTAAGTCAATGAATAGGTGTGCAGCCTCTCGTTATCTCCCACGATCCGCACAGAATGCGTTGATCATGCCCCGTATCACACCGATCACCGGAGGAGGCCCCTTCCGCCTATCATTCATTCTGCGTTTATACTTGTGCAACATTCGTATTGCAAGTAAGAGTAACGGTGACTGAGAAAACCTGAAGGAGCCGGCGCTTCATGCGGATATTACCTTGATAAGATAAGATAAAACGATCACGACGATCACAACTTCAGTTTGACGAGTGCGCACAAAAACCTGAAGAAAAATATCAAGGCAACTGTTGAATTAAATAAATTAAATATCCAATTTCGTCGTCTATCCTCGAATTACAAACTATAATGTGAGTGCACAGGAGGTAGATCCGGACATACTCGGACTCAGGCTGCCGACCCATCTACACAATTTGACGAGCTAGTCGCTACCGGTGGTCGATGACGAACGAGAGAACGGTCGTCTTTTACTTGCTGAACAGGGAGAGGACCCAACCTATGAGAAACGTTCCAGGTCGCAGATAATCCGAGAAAAGTCTGATGCAAAGTACCCGAGCCTGACCCACGAATCCATCACAAACGAGCCCCACGAGAGCGTCCACCCAAAGGTCCACAGCCCACCGACCAACCCTCCCTCGCACGGACAACGTGATCGCCTCTTGAAACGCACCCTCGAAAATGGCGCCGGCGCCCATGAGGACGAAGAATCCGGTATCGTACCGAAAATCCTACCCCCACAGGCCCAGAGTGTGTGTGTGCATGAAACCCGATATGGGGAACGCTTCCATGACTACACCCCGCCGTCTGAGAAGCGCGCCCCCCCGACGAGCCCCAAACACGGTGATGACGTGTCGCGCGAGTTGGTGCCGACGAACGCCCTAGAAATCCAGGATAGATGCCGCAAGCCACGGTCTACACAAGAATGGAGGCCAGTGCAACGTTGGCCGGGGGAGGAAGATCTGTCTGATCAAGATTGCAACGCTATTGCTGTTGTTGTGCCACAGCACAGTGCTACCTCACAGCAGTAAGACAGTTGAAGGGACTCTTTGGGCACCTACTATGTGTGGTGTTTGATCATGTTGAAAAATCACCACCACAAAGCTGTGGCTTGGGCCTCAGCTCCAGGCTCTGAAACCCCAGGCCTAGGCTATAGCCCTCCAAAGTCGGCTGCACAGCTTGGTGCAACCCAGCTTCTACAGGTTCAGCCTCAGCTGGCTTTTAGCTTTAAGCCAAGCCAAGCACACCACCAGGTACAGTGCCATGTTGGCACTAGTTGACGGCCTAAAAGCCATGTGTGGAAGTATGACTCAAATGTTCAGCCCACTGACACTTTAAAATATGGGTTTGTTCAGCATTCTATATATATTCCAAGCACAAACCCATATTATAAAGCATCAGCAGGCTGGATGTTCGAATCATTCTTCCATGCATGGCTCCTGGGCTCTCAACTGTTGTTGACACAACACCATACTCCCACACACCATACATCATATATCATGGATCATAAGACAAGGGACGAACTTGGATAATGTTCAGTCAAGAGCTTCAAGAACCACAGTGCCAATGCAGACACTCAATCAAAGGAGGGGCAAGCCTGGCATAAACCCGAGGTGAGAGTGAGGCTGACTCCAACGGCGCCGCGAGGCAGCGAGGACAATGCAGATGCAGCGGCTGCTTTGAGTACGCCACACCCCGTAGGCCATAGCGCGCAAAAAGGTTTCCTGCCAGGCAATTTCTCAGGCGGCTTGCGCAAGAGCCTGTTCAACCGCGAACAAGCCAAATCTACGACTCACCCGCTACACTCGCCATCGTCCATGAGCTCGCGGAAGCCGTCGCTGTCGCCGGTTCCCATGATACTTGACGAAGAAGCGGCGGGCATCGACTCGAATCCTGCTGATCGTGAGAAGCGACGGTTGAAGCGAATACCTAGTTCCACGCAACTTTATGATGATTAAGGTGCGTGGGTTTGTCTGCGCACCTTCAAAAATAACCCTGAGAGCCGAGGATTTTGGTTTGATTGGCCAGGTCCTGTGCTCTCGTTTGTATCATTTCAAAAATATCGCAATAAAACGCGTGAATGACTCACCCTTCGACACAGACTCCCACGCGACTACTATGGACCTCAAGTTGATACAACCGTCGTCGGGTCCGCGAGTAGGTCAGGGACAGATCACCGCTTTGCAGTATTATGAAGTCATGTTGGGGAGCTGTGAACGGTTGCCCGATAATCAGTACCATTCCTACAATACGGTGAAAGGCAGTAATGAAAGCTCGGATATGAAGGTATTTGTGAGGATTGCGGACACAGCCGGTGCATAGAAACACAGAAATACGGGAGCAGCTGCTGCGAGCGTTGTCGGTTGACGAAGAGTAGAATCTAGGATGTCAGGAAGCAAGAACGACATTGCGAGGGGGAATGATGGTGTTGCGCGATAAAGATACGGTCCCCTGTTGAGTTTCTTATCTGCTTATAGGTTGTAGGCGGCACTTGCTGTTTGCGTTTTCATTTCCCTTCTCATTTTCTAAGATTGATCGACACTGCGGGAATAGGGCCTGTCAGGACCTGGTAGATTCAGATTTCGAACCAAGGACTTACCAAAGCTCGATCGTTGCGACTACTCCGCGGAGTTCAGACGCAAATACGGATAACCGCGAAACCCTCTTGGGAAGGCATTTGATAGAGACGGTACAAGCCATATCGTAACGCAACTGGCCCCGTCATCCTGGCGTTGCTAGCAAGGGGTCAAAGTCTACTTCAGCAAGGGAGACGGATCGGATGATGCACATTTCCGTTCGGCGGAACTGTGGGGGAAATGCGCTGTCAAGGCTCGTAGAGACGGGAAACGGACACTAGGTGAGCTATGCCCTCCAAAATACTGGTTGAGGTTGGGAGGTGATGCAACGTTATACCATATACGGGAAAGAGGGTCGGATATCGGATATAATCCAGCCGGTAAACTTTTTGGGGTTGGGTTGACGTGTCCACTCCCATGAACCCCAAAGCTAACCTAGTGCCTCTTGCAGTAGGTTGGGTATGAGTCTATCCAGGCGGAAAAGACCCCGACCCCAAATAGACAAGCCATACGGCCACATGGCACCAGAATAGACTCGGTACTGGGCCGCAATTGAACTTGGCCCAACTCCAGTGTCCGGTCTCACGGTGGCGAGTCGCTGACATACGTGGCCTTGATTCCTTCTGGTCATGCCATCGTTGCTACGTTACCTGCCCTAACTGTTCTTATGCTTGGTGATAAAGTGGAATTTTCTCGACTTCTTTGCTAAATGGCGTGAAGACTCTGTGAATGAGACATCAATCAGTCATCAACCGGAGAAAAAACACTTGTAGATCTCAAAAATCACAAGACAGGAGACATCAGTCTCTGGATCGGATAGCAAAAGAAATATCGTAATGTACCTCAATTCATCTCTGCCATCCCAGTCTCTCCTAGTCCTTCAACCTCTTGAGTTCCACCTACTTCAAACTACACATTCGGTCCCTGTGACTAGACTCGACTTAATGAGCATTTTCTCATATCATGATGTGAGACATACTTCCGTGCTTCGACCTGTCGAAGGCCGTTGGGAGTATGCGCCAGTCAGGCAATGCCATGACGCGATGCTCGGTGGAAAGATCTAGGGCAGGTCACCCTGCGGTTTGTTAGGCAGCCCGTAGAGTGAAAACCCGTGTCCGTAAGTGCGGGGACGGATGATTTGCTGGCACGTGTGCAGGGCGGCGCTTCGGCGGGTGCCTCAAGTTCTCGCAGGTTCATGCATCATAGTACAAGCCATTGTCTTTGCATTCTGCGGGAGCGTCACATCTGTGTTTGCCTTTTTAAGAGCAATTAGTTGGCATTGCTAGGGCGATGGGGCTTGGCCATGTGATCGACGCCGACAAGACTGACAACGAGTGGGGAGAGAGTGACGGAGGAAGTGAGGACATCCATGTAGCCTGTTGATGACGTAGTTGATGCGGACAAGAACCGCGAGGCCTGGACGCTGTTGGAAAAAACCACTTATTCGACTCAAGACACATACGCTGGTGTTGGCTCCAAGTTGTACTTGAAGTCCACATGCCAACTTTGAAAGTGAACAGCTCCCCTTGTCAAGACTGCGCGTGAGCAACTCAAGTTTGAAAGTAGAAAGAAAACGAACCATTTTTTCAGAACCATTCGAGCGGGCCTCTGGCACCGCGAGAGGACTTTATTTTCGAGATTGACGCGGACGGGCTAGGTGACGCAGGGTCGACGTCGAAGCTTGAGGAACGAAGATGGGAAACGAGGGAAACGTCAGATACACGCAGAAAATGGGAGACCAAACCCAGGGCGAAGTATACATTCTCAAGCAGTCAGTAGTCAGGTATATGCATACGAGCGCTCCGGTATACTAAAAGAGTGGAAGTCGGGTCTTAAAGTGCGTAAGATGAAGCGTGGAGGTGGCACAAAGGCGCGCATACGATGCCCGAGAACCCGGAAGGAATGAGGCCTAAAACATACAGTAGTTGAAAAGAAACAGGGAAACAATAGAGGGAAACGACGCCGGGACTTGATACTATCAAATGCGTCGGGCGGGGGTCGGGAGTGGGGTTCTCGGGAAGAGCAGGGCAGAGCAAAGACGTGCAGCCTCACAAGGCGAAGCGTCGGAGTGGGAAGGGACGAATAGGCGAAGACGACGGATGAGGAGATGAACAAGGGAAGAGATGGAGCGAGGCGGACGACAGATGCAGAGGAAAAGAGTCGGCCAGAGCGAAGAGAAAGCACGGGGCGAGGTGTGATGGTCGAGCAGAGGTAAAGCTTACGAAGCTGGACGTGGGCTGTTTAGTGATACTGTGTATCTTCTTGCGATCCGCTCAACCAGCCCGCGGGCACGCTGATTGAAAGAAGCCTCATTGATTGTGGTGCAGTGACAGCCAATCTCGTAACCCTAACCTGCCCTAGTGAGATACTTACGAGCTGGCCATGACACTTTGCCACGCTGTTTAGCTTCTCCGCGGTGATTATGCGTCAGCGTTGTTTCGTCGTGGGGGGACGATAACGAAAGCATCTCAAAGCCCGTTATTCAGCGTGCCAGCGAAACGATCTGATATCAGTACTGTATACAGGTGCGCATCTTCCATCTCTTTCTTCGAGAAAGTTCAGACGAGGCAGGCTTCTATCGATTTCGCCGACGTGTCCACTTGTGCTGATCGCCACGCGTCCCTCATACGGTGGATCGAGACGAGATTATGAGACGCACATCGTATCAAAAATAACAAAATAAGGAAGGAAAAAAAGGGGGGTAAACAAACAAACGCTCTGCCCGTAAGAACGCAAGACCTTCCCAACTTCTAATTCAATTTGTACGCTTCCATGCATCTCCAAGACCAAGTCTGCCCATCTCCTCTCCATACTAGTACTCTTGTATCGGCGGTGGATTGCGCGATGCGAGCCGCGGCGCGTCAGGATCTTCTTTGCCCATCGTCGTCGTCTCATCTTCTCCATCCGACGCGAGACTAGGACTAGGTTTTCCCTCCTCACCAGACGCACCCGTCATTGTCACTCTCGCATTCGCGCTCCCCCGCGCGCCTACTACGCCTGCTACATCACGCAGCGCAGCGCATATGAGCCCAGGGTGCACACTAGTCGAACTATAATCACTCACGTTCTCGAGCTGGGCGTGCTGCGGCATTGAATGGTGATATGGTGCAGCGTTGGGGTATGCGCCCGCGGGGACGCCATACTTAAAGTCGGCGGCGTTCGGCTCCGAGACGACATACAGCGTGCGCGAGGCATGCTCACGTTCGTGTTCGTGCTCATGAGCTGCCACGGTCTTGGCGGGCTTGTTGTTGCGCTTGTTGCCGTTGGGTTTAGCGTGGAGCGGAGAATGTTGGAGGGCGGCGAAGGGGGTGTAGAAGCTGCGGCGGAGAGGCTGGGAGAGCGTGCGGGTGTGCTTTGTGACGGCTATGCGTGCGGCGGACATGGCGTGGAAATTAGGCGGGAATAACGCAGGCGCTAAGCAAGGGGAAGTGTGTGGAGCGTGTGGGGTTGTGTGCGCGTCTTTATATGCGAATCGGCGGGGGAGAAGCCTGTCGCTATACCCCGTTGCGCTATATTAGTACAACTTATTAAGGACTAGCTATGTGTGAGAGACTTTGGGGGGGGTTACGTAGCCAAACTGGTTCTCCGATTGGTTACGGCATCCACTTGTTTGGGGTGGCGTTGGCGTTCAATTGCCGTCCCGGAATTGGATTGAACCCGCTTTTCTCGTGCCATTTTGCGTCGGTCCCTCGATCTCGTCATTCGAATCCATCCGACTTTCCCAACCCCAACGACGTCATGAGCTACACACCACCCCACCGTGTCGAGACCACATGCACCTACGTTGTGATCCCTTCCATTTAAGTTATTACCTTTGCGCCCCTGCTGCTATCCACGTTTCATCTCGTGGTACCAGCAATCCCTCAAATCTCCGAGCTTTTCGCAGATTGTTCTCATAGCTTCATGTTTACGCCGAAAAGTAGCTCGTTCGACATCACAATTGTCGAGCAATGTTTCAGACTGATTCATCTTCCGATCCTGAGCTAAGCCCTGCACAGACTTTCTGTCTCGTTTCATGTTCGCCTTACTCAGGTAAAATATGCATGAATAAATGCTTCCGCAGACGCAGACATCGTGCCTAGTTATTTGCCTTTTTGGGACAATGGGACGTGAGTTATGGGCACCTGGGCTGGAATTCGTAATTAACAAATCTCGTCGTAGAGACGGACTCTCTGGTCGACTACTGCAGGAAAGAGTACACAATGACCAAAAAAATTGGCGAAGTATAATACATCATACAAGCGGCGCGCTGAATGAGAACTGTCATGGTTCGAGGACATGCTAAGATTTAATCGAATTTTGGTGTGTCAAACGTGCCAGGCGGATCTACATTGATGAATGTTAGTAATAACTACGGGAAGCACAGGACATGTAGATCTGACCTTCGTAGTACTTGTGAATGTATTCGTGGTCCTTCTCTGCCATATGCATAAATCGCGCCGCAAGTTCAGTCGCGTCCGTGCAAATCCTTGAGTTATGCTTGGCGCCACCACGCACGGCCGCTGCTGCGACGTGATACCGCGATGTATGGTTGACGAGCATCATCTAAGGGGTATATCCACGGGTGTGAGTCATTTTATAAAGAATGATGAAATGGCCACTCACGTCGAACGGTGATGTAGTCGTCCCTTCTTCCCTATACCCCTCGAGAGTCATTCTTTCCAGGTGAGGTCGTCCAAACAACAACCCCTTCAGTTCGATTGGGTACCCATGGAAGTTCATGTGAACAGCACGATCACGTGTGAATAACATCTCGAAATCATCGTCACTTAAAGCATGCGGATGGGTCCCTCCTGCGGCTAGGATCATCAGGTCTGTAACGTTTACGACGCGCACCCGCAGTGCAGGGGCATATTTCCTCAGCAAAGCTGCCGCCGCAATCACTTCAAACGTGACCTCTACTCCAATGCCAACGATGACACTGCAATGAGGACGCCGATGGTAAGAACCGGATAGCTCCATCAGGAACCTGGATACGTACACGTCAGGGTCGACACCATCGTCCACGGACGCAAACTTCCAGACGGACGCGCCAGCAACACAGTGCTAAGTGAGACGGTGATCAGGATAAGATGCATAAGCCACAAGATATTACTACTTACTGCGTCGGCTTCTTCCACCGATAGCCACACCGGTGTTGGTTGCTTACTGCCCACCATCAGATTAACGTAGTCCTTGGAACGTAGACAGTGGGCCACCGTCGATAAGAAGCAGTTCGCATCCGGCGGCAAATAGACCCTTGCCGCTTCTGGCTTTAGATTGAGGACCGCACCAATGAAGCTCGGGTTCTGATGTGAGAACCCGTTGTGATCCTGACGAGTCCAGGTACTCGTCACAAGATAGTTCAGCGAGCCTCTGGGTCTGCACCACGACACACTACGTCCAACCTTGACAAATTTGGCATATTGCACCATCATAGTCTGGATGATACCGAGGAATGCCTCGTAGGAAGGGAACAGACCTGTGCGACCAGTGAGGGTATAGCCTTGTAACATTCCTTGACACGTGTGTTCTGATAGGATCTCTATGACACGCCCGCCTCGAGCACGAGAGGCAGGATCCCATTGGAAGTTGCGGTTTGTCTGTTTAAGAGAACCGTCAAGCTTGTTCGAATAAAGCTCATCTGGAGAGAAAATTCGAAAAGTAGACTTGTTGCTGAAAAAGCCACATCTATCATCCACTGCGGATGTAACACGATATATCAAGAGACATACCTAGCGATTACCTCAGCCAAGAAATCGCCAACAATCTTCATGCAGCTCTGCTGCGTATGTTTTTCAACAGCACTCTTCCACCATTCGGGCACCTCGAGAGGGAAATAGTCCGCGTTCGCTTCTTTTCGCCGACCGAGTCTTTTGTCTTCAGCCTGCGGGATGACTTCAAGAATTTGGGCGATAGGATTTCCATCTTCCTCGAAAAGTTCGGCCGGCTTGTAAGACGAGAGCCACGAGGAAAGCAAGGCAAGCTGTTCTGGGTCCTTCTTTGCTGAAGGGAGAGGAACTTGATGCGCATGAAAAGAGCCTTCGATGACTTGATTGTGGAATGACTTCGGCGCACCCCATCCCTGTTGTCATCGTAGTTATTGAGAGTGGCCCCCACAAAATATTATGACAATACCTTAGGCGTGCGAAGAATGAGCACTGGCCACCGGGTCTTAATGATTGGTCTTCCGGAGCGGGCAGCTTTTTGGATCTTGTGAATCTCGCCCAACGCCCATTCGATTGAGGCAGCAAGGTCTTGATCGATGTTATCCAGGTCTCCAACGAGACGAGCCTGATAACCATACCCACTTCCGTGGTGTCCAGTGTCATTACTTCAGCGCAAACCGGTAAAACAAGAACAGACCTGAACAACGCTACGATTTCTTTATCGTCCATCATACCATAAATCGTGCCTTGAGAAATCTTGTAGCCATTACGATGTACAATGGGAAGGACAGCCCCTGATTCGGCTGGATCGATGTATTTGAACGCATGCCAAGCGCTGAAAGAAGTAAACCGGTATCCGGTAAACTGAAGGATCATTAAGACCTACGTAGCTGTTGGCCCTGTCTCAGATTCGCCATCACCGACGACACAGGCAACAACGAGGTCAGGCTGATCCATGACGGCACCAAAGGAAACACTGAGGGCATAGCCCAGCTCCCCGCCCTCATGGATACAACCAGGAACTTCGGAATTCACATGACTATGTGCATGGTCAAAGAAGAAAAGGAGATTGTATTGTAGGGACGAACCTGGGAAAACCGCCAGGAACACTGAATCGACTGATGAGTCTATGCAGACCATCCTTATCGCGAGTGTATTGTGGATAATAGGCTGAAAGCGAATTTTCAAGCCAAAGGCATGCCAGGACGGCGGGAGCACCATGTCCTACAGACAACGTTGAAGAAAGATGGCACAGTAGAGTTGACGCGATCCACGTACCGGGTCCGACAACATAAAGCATATCTTGCCCAGTCTGCCGTATGACACGATTCAAGTGCGCATATATAAGGACCAGGCCAGGACACGTCCCCCAATGGCCGAGAAGCCGTGGCTTGATATCGTCGTGCGATAGCTCACGTTTGAGAAGAGTATTCTCTTTCAAGAAAATCATAGCTAGGGCGTGGCTGGTGTTAGGCCACTGGCAGAAGACTACAGAGAGGAAACACGAACCTGCAGCGATGTAATCCCCGGCTCTCCTGAAGCATCGGAGGGAGTACAGCTCGTCGAGTGAGAGGACATCCTTGGTGTTGATGTCAACGCGACAGTCCAGAATCGAGTCTGGAAGTCGCGAAGGATCAGGGCGAGGATTGGGCATTGAGACATCGTCTACATCTCTCGAAGCCATTGTTGCACAGGGGTTGTAAAAGAGTTGAAAGAAAGACTGTTTGAAGTCATATTCATTTTGACTTAGGAGACGACAGAGTTGGTGGAGTGACGTGACGAAGCAAGTAGCGGATGTGATCTCATCCATCCGCGCGGCACTTGTCTAGTGACGTCGCTCCCGCTCTCCCTACTGCAACTGAAATGATAATGATAATCCGACTTTTTGCTGTCGCTCTTGCTATTGTACTCTGAGAAATGGCTAGTCTAATCCTCGCGGTCAATGCAGGCTCTTCGTCGTTGAAAATTTCAGTCTTTCGCCTGGCTTCTCCGCAACAACTCCAGTCTGCTCCTGCTGATAGGCTTGACCCGGATACCACGGACAGCCCCGTGGTTCTGATCGCGTCTTGTTCTATCACTTCTATCTTCGCTTCCCCAAGGTTTTCTTTCAACTTGAGTGACGACGACTCATCTCTACGTCCCGCGAAGAAGGGGGACGCGCGGGGCATCCGCGACCATGCAACTGCTTTTGCCCACTTCCTTGACAATCTAAAAGACGGCACGAACATCAACCCAACTGACATTCTCTACGTATGCCATCGCGTCGTCCATGGTGGCGACTTTTACGAACCTGTTGTCATCAACAAAGAGACGTACCATCATATCGAGCGTCTCTCGGACTTGGCACCTCTGTACGCATCATCGGTTACTGGTTACTTGCACACTCTCATTTTGATTTGGCGAATGCAGTCATAACGGCGCCGCTCTCTCCGTTATCGAAGCGAGCATGTTAAATTTGACGCACGCCACTTCGGTCGCGTACTTTGACACTTCTTTTCATCGCGACATTCCACAACACATATCCTCTTATGCCATCAACCAGGAGGTAGCTAAGAGAAAGAGTCTCAAGAAATACGGCTTCCACGGAATCAGCTGTGCGCTCAAAATCTGTGGCCCTTTCTTCCTGCTCATGGATTGGCAGATTCATACATCCTGCGTACTGTTTCGCGCCATCTTTCTAAGGTATACGATATGGGAGCATGTATGCTGTGAATTTTTACCACTGACCGCTGTGCATGTAGCCAATTTCCGAGACGAGCCTTATCGTTTTACACCTCGGCTCTGGCGCATCTGCTTGTGCTATCCGTAATGGCAAGTCTCTTGACACTTCCATGGGCCTTACACCTGTTTCTGGTCTCCCTGGTGCGACACGTTCCGGGACTATCGATCCGACCCTCATTTTCCATTACACCCACAACGCCGCCAAAATATCTCACGATGAGAGCCTCATCACACCTGTCGGCATCACCGCAGCCGAAGATATTCTCAACAAGAAATCTGGCTGGCAAGCGCTAGCTGGCACCTCTGACTTTGGCGAGATCATTCAGAAGAAGGACAGAGACGAAGGCGCGAGGCTTGCTTATGAGCTTTTCGAGGACCGGATCCTCGACATGGTCGGCGCGTACTGGCTCAAGCTTGGTGGGAAAGTCGACGCAATTGTCTTCTCTGGGGGTGTCGGCGAAAAGGGTAAGGAACTCCGGGAGAGTGTCATTGGGCG
>QFEY01001443.1:0-62784 GCA_003316435.1 Russula virescens
TCGGTCCGGTTCTCAAAAGTTCAGGTTCGAACTTCGGTTCAGAACCGGACTGCGGCATCCCTACCTATGAGACTAATACTTTGGAGTCGATTTCTCCATGGCTGTGTTTCGCAAACTACCGCTCTTATGATAACTGAATTAGCGGTGTTTTCTTTATGTCGAAGCAATTCGTAGCATTAGCCCGAGGTTCTAGGGCTCTAAAGGTGTAATGGATGTCGATCGTTTAGCGTATACGACCGTCCGCACAATATGAATACGTATGTGACACATCAAACATTGGCCACTGCAGGAGACGACCAAGGAGTTAGGTCTGGCGTATACAGCGATGTCTCCAATTCCGACTCTATTGCCAGGTTATCGAGAGCACTCGTACGAGGGGACCACGGTCTACTTTGGCTGGCTATTATATCGGGAGGCCAGATCAAAAGGACTGTAACCGGTATTTTAGGGGTCGGGGGTCGAACATGGTTGTGAAGAAGGATGGAGCTTTGTAAGTAAACCTTATGGCCAACATTTGAGGGTCATTGAATAATCGATGGGTTGACGCACGGCAATGAACTGCTGATGACTTCTTGGACAGGCCCAGATAACTGGATACCCTCTAAGAAAATTCTTTGTAGCGCGGGTAACATCTCTGTCACTGTCAGTGCGCTTTTCCCTGCGAGCTACTTCCAGGGCGCACACGATACAGCGTGGCCTTCACGTGTTTGCCACTGGCACGGGCCAGTTGCAGGTCATACCGCTGTATCCAATAGCGTAGTTGGCCTAATAATTTACGTTTTTACATCCATACCCTTGCACGAGCCCTTGTAGGGCCCTTATGACGACTGTATAAGCTCCCGTTATCCTTGTGCGACAGTGAATAATCCGAGTCCACTCAGGACTTGAATTATTTTAAGGGTGATCCCCTTTAGTGTGAGGATGGTTGTCAAGAGGCTCAAATGTCAAGGGACTCGCCCATTGCTGAAATGCAATTCTGTGAAGATTTTGTAAACAGCGCTATATAACCATTGGAGTTCTGCGGTGGTGTTGGAGGAATGGAATGTGCGAGTTGCATGAAAGTCAGTAGGGTGTAAGGAATGACGAGAATAGTGACTTTGACAAGTGTTTTGATAAGTTGATTCCTGTCCTGCATAGTTAAGCAACTACTATCGCGTGTTACGGATTTCAAAATGGTTGGATATTTCAAAATGCAGGTTATTTAGAGATCGCGGGCACAAAAGCTCTGATCTTTTATGAGATAGTTTTTCCATGCACCACTATAATAGACTGCATAAGAGAGATGAAGGGAATCAGCTATGGATGTGTTGCAATATGGCCAACATTACAGAAAAAATGAGTTGCCTAATTTAAATAGCTCTGGATTTAAGTATTACTCAGTGAAACGGCAATGGCCGTATGAGTCAGCGTTACTGTCCGTGACAAAAATTTTGAAACACCTAACTTCAACTTTTTGACTGGATTCATTCTGACACAAGATCGCATGCACCATTTTCTAAGATATTACATGGGTATCTTTTCCAGAAGCCATGGCACTGACTGCAAGAGCCCGATGAGCAAAAGGTATCACCGATGTTCTGCTATTCACATTTTGAAAAAAGTTTTGAAATACCCAACCAGTGATAGCAAACCAACGATGAGCACCCGAACCCCCTTACTCATAGTATTCTATCCTTAATCCTCTCCTAAAAGGTGTCTGAGAATATCTCGAGTCAATCGAAAATTGTATTCATGTATCCTTTTTCCTCGGCCAAGGCAGAAATGCCTAACATTCAAGAGGCGTTGAACAAGCTGTGGACAAATGTCTCGCGATTCGAGTTCTCCATTTCTGGGTTACGCTTGCCAGTAATCATAGAGCTCCCTCCCCCTTGGGTCTGTTGGCTGGATACCATGTCCACCGAGCCTACCTGCCCCCTGCCCCCTGTGTGCTGCCACTGTGCGCCACTAGAGACAGTATTCTGTTGTGCTTACCAGAACAATTCCTTGCTTTGCTCACTGCGCACTTAAACCCGCTTTTATTAGTGCATTATAATCGGGACTAGGAACAAAGCATGGAGCTTGCTAGAAGCAAAGCACGGTGTTTATGGCAGTAACAGGCCTAAGACTCGCCGATATGGCTGAGGCAGGCAACGAAGGAATGCGAAGAATTTCCGTGGCAACCCGGGGTTGACAGTAGGCTCTGGTCGACGTCGACAACAACGGTGGGGCCCGGGCGAGGCTGAGGCAGGAAGTGGGATGCTTAAGTGATGATCGACCCTGAGAGGGCTGGACAAAATCGGCAACGCAGATCTCCGGTTGGAGATTGCGCGGGGCTCGTGTTCGCCCGTTGTTGCCTGTTGAAGAATATTGAATGCTCTATGTCTGCGTTAGATGACAGTCATGAGACCATCCTTGATCGGCACACCCTGATGATCATATCCTTCTCACGCTCGTACCTCACATCATCGTGTGGCTGAAACACTTCCGGGCCTCGAGGTCCCCTCGAGGTTCCTTGGAGGCCGTTCAGAAGTGTTCCAGTCAGCCTTGCAATGCGGACATTTCCTACCTAGGTACGTTTATTTGTACCGTGTTCATACAGCTATCCACGCACAAGAGTACATAGGTCGAGCCTCACGCAACAATATTAATCCCCTAGCACCTTGCATCCTCACATCCTCACGTCTGTTCAACCCTCCGAGTCTTACAAAGTCCCCTATTCGCAGCAGCATTGTGATCAAAGAATGGGGCAGTCCACGTCCAAGTCGGCTAGGGATGATACGAACCTACCCCAAGACCCCCGCAATATCAAGTTCCGAGTCCTGATCATCGGAAGAGCGAACGCTGGCAAGACGTCCATCTTGCAGCGAGTCTGTGACACTACAGAGAGTCCAAATACCTACAGGCTTAGTCCAGGCGGAAAGCACACGCAGGTACGTTCTCATTCCTAGTGGCCCGGGCGCATTCAGTCTCATCATCCAGCCAGGTTCAACTTGACCCTACAGCAGAGGTCGGGCAGGCTAACTCCTATTGATGACGACTGATTGCGATGATCCTGCTCAAAGTGTGGCATACATAACATCGAGGATGAATTCATTTTCACGAACCACACTGGTTATATTTTCCACGATTCCCGCGGATTCGAAGCAGGCGGTGAAGACGAGCTGAAGATTGTCCAACAATTTGTTCGTCACAGATCGCGAGAGCGCAAATTGAAGGATAGGTTGCATGCGATATGGTTTGTTCCTTCGGGTCTCTATGACTGCAAATTCATAGAATTGCTTGTCAGGTATTGCATTCCCATGGACAATGATCGGCCAGAGCTTGATTTGAAGTATTTTAACGATATTTGCCCCGATGAGAACAGTACGTCGAACTACAACTTTACGAACTGGGATCGATATGAGGGACTTGAAAAGTTCCCATGATAGCGGTGTTCACGAAGTATGATCAATTCAGACGCAACATCAAGATGAAATTGGAGGATAGCGATCGCGACCCAACGCTACTTGAAGTTGAGGTCGAAAAGTTCTTCAATGAACATTATCTGGCTAACCTTAGGGGGCCTCCACCCTTTATACGTTTGGAGAGTGAGTATTTTAATGACAACTAAAACACGTACTACGCTAATTTATCTCCTGCAGGAATGCACAGGCCTGACCAGCGGTGTAACGGACTTATCGAAATGACGGCTAATGCACTCAGTGACGACGTCATTTCCCTAATGCTGTTAGCTGTACATAAGGACCGTAATCTGGAGCTGAGCGTAAAGTATGCCGTTGGAAAGTGAGTTCTTTCATACTATAAGACAAGAATGAAGGCAGTATAGTATTACTTCATTACTTCAGGGTCCATTCCGCACTTATAGAAGGGCGTGGGAATACAGAACGGGTGATCAAATTGTGCATCCGAGCATTTCCATCACTTTGGGTAGGTTACAGGACTATGCTCTGAATTGCCTCTTGCTGAAGGAAAATTACTACTTAGCTTTATGTCAGTCTGCTGTTGGTCATTTGTTTCTGATATTTTTGACTTCTTATGCTATGCTCTCATTGCACTCTTTGCTATCCTGACTTATTCTTCTCTATTCCTGTGACAGGCTGTAAGTGTCTCTCCTTGCTTGTTGGCTTTCTTATGCTGTGCTAACTTTTGCTTAACAGCATGTGAGTGGGCCCTCACTTGGTGCCCTCACTCACTGGCTTCCCTTTGCTATTCTGATTTTTCCCTTTCTTTATGCTTAACAGGATGTGAGTGACCCTCACTCACCTGGCCATTGTTCAATATATTAATTTATCTCTCTCTATTCTTGATAGTTGGTGAGTGCCTATTACTGACTGGCCTTCTTTTATATTTCTAACTTGTCTCTTTATGCATGACAGGATGTAAGTGCCCTTGCTTGATGACCTTCCCTTTACTGCTCTGACCTCTCCCCCCCCTCTCTCTATGTCTGACAGAAAGTGAGTGCTCTTGCTTGTTGGCTTTTTTTTGCTGTCTTTATTTGCCTGTTCCTCTGTACTTCCCAGGAAGTGAGTGAACTTTGCATATTAGCTTTCTTTTGCTGTTCTAACTTATCTATCTCTGTGTTTAAAAGGAAGTTAGTGCCTCTTGCTGGCTGGCTTTCTTTTGATGCTTCAACTTGTTCCTCTCTCTGTGTTTAATAGTATGTGAGTGTCTCACTTGCTGGCTTTTTGGCTATCCTGACATATCCCTCACTCTGATTGATAGGAAGTGAGTACCCCCTGATTTTTGGCTCTCTTTTACTATTCTTACTTGTCCCTCTGTGCTTAACAGATTGTAGGTGCCTTTTGCTTTCTGGATTTTTTGCTGTTTTAACTTATCTCTCTTTGTGTGCTTGACAGGGAGTGAGTGCCCCATGCTTGCTGACCTTCTTTTGCTGTTCTGACTTAGGTCTCCCACTGCACTTGACAGAGAGTGAGTGCCAGTTGCTTGCTGGCTTTCTTTAGCTGATCTAATTTATCTCTCTTCTCTCTGCCTGACAGTATGTGAGTGCCCCTGCTTTCTTCTGTTGTCTTGACTTATCTCTCTCTGGATGTTTGACAGCCTGTAAGTGCTTCTTGCCTGCTGGCTTTCTTTTGCTGTCCTCACTTGTCTTTCTGTGTGCTTAATAGGGTGTAAGTGCCTTTTACTTGCTGGTTTCTTTTGCTGTCCTAACTTCTCTCTCTCTCTCTCTCTCTCTCTCTCTCTCTCTCTCTCTCTCTCTCTCTGTGCTTGACAGATTGTGAGTGCCTCTTGCTTGCTGGCTTGCTTTTGCTGTCCTGACTTATCTCTCTGTGTGCTTAATAGAATGTGAGTGCCCCTTTCTTGTTGGCCTTCTTTGGCTGTCCTGACTTATCTCTCTCTCTGCACCTGACAGAGAGTGAGTGCCCATTGCTTGCTGGCTTTGTTTTTCTGTTCTTACTTATCTCTCTCTGTGCATAACAGATTGTGAGTGCCCATTGCTTGCTGGCCTGACTATCTTTCTATGTTTGACAGGAAGTGAGTGCCTTTTAACATTCCCTTGGCACTGTTGCTGTCCTGACTTATCTCTCTCTTTATGCTTGGTAGCCTGTGAGTGCCTCTTGTTTGCTGGCAGTTTTTTTGCTGTTCTGACTTATCTCTCTGTGTGCTTAACAGACTGCAAGTGCCTTTTGCCTGCTTGCTTTTTCTTGTTGTCCTAACCTATCTCTCTGTGCTTGACAGAAAGTGAGTGTCCTCTGTTTGCTGACTTTCTTTTGCTGTCCTGACTTATCTCTCTCTCTATGCTTGACAGGTTGTGAATGTCCTTTGCTTGCTGGCTTTATTTTGCTCTTCTAATGTATATCTGTGCTTGACAGATTGTGAGTGCCCTCTGCTTGCTGGCTTTCTTTTTCTGTTCTCACTTATCTCTCTGCTTGACAGGGAGTGAGTGCCCCTTACTCATTGACCTTCTTTTGCTGTTCTAACTTGTCTCTCTCTGTGTACTCAAAGGAAGTGAGTGCCTCTTGTTTTTTTGGCTTGCTTTTGCTGACCTGACTTATCTCTCTCTATTTGCTTGACAGAGAGTCAGTGCCCCTTGCTTATTGGCTTTCTTTTGCTATCCTAACTTATCTGTGTTTTTGTGCTTGTCAGGAAGTGAGTGCCCTTTGCTTATTTACTTCTACTTGCTGTCTTGACATATCTCTCTGCACTTGACAGATTGTGAGTGCCCCTTGCTTGCTGGCTTTCTTTTGCTCTTATAGTCTATCTCTCTATCCTTGACAGAGAGTGAGTGTCTTCTTCCTGCATGTTTCCTTTTGTTGTTCTAACTTCTCTCTCTCCCTCTTTCTGCCTGGCAGATTGTGAGTGTCCTTTCCTTGCTAGCTTTCCTTTACTGTCCTGACTTATCTCATATGCTTGTCAGAGGGTGAGTGCCATTACTTGTTAGCTTTCTTTTGCTGTCCTGACTTATCTTTCTCTATGCTTGACAGGATGTGAGTGCCCCTTTCATACTGATTTTCTTTTTCTGTCCTGACTTATCACACACACTCTGCTTAACAGTTTGTGGGTGCCCATTGCTTGCTAGCTTTCTTTTGCTGTTCTCACTTATCTCACTCTCTGCTTGACAGTTTGTGAGTGCCCCTTCCTTGCTGGCTTTCTTTTGCTGTCCTAACCTATCTCTCTCTATGTGCTTGACAGGAAGTGAGTGCCCCTTCCTTGCTGGCTTTCACCTACTGTCCTGACTTATCTCTTTCTTTGTGCTTAATAGGATGTGAATGTCCCTTTCTTGTTGGCTGTCTTTTGCCTGACTTATCTCTCTCTGTGTGCTTAACAGGGAGTGAGTGTATTTTGTTGCTGGCTTTCTTTTACTGTTCTGAGTATCTCTCTGTGTGGTTAACAGACTGTGAGTGCCCTTTGCTTGCTGGCTTTCTTTTTTTGCCCTCTTATTTCTCTCTGTGCTTGACAGCTTGTGAATGTCCTTTGCTTGCTGGCTTTTTTTGCTGTTCTAACTTAGCTCTATCTCTTTGCTTAACAGAGAGTGATAGCCTCTTGCTTGCTAGCTTTATTTTGATGTTCTGACTTATCTCTCTGTGCTTAACAGAGAGTGAGTGTCTCTTGCTTGCTGGCTTCTTTTATTGTACTGACTTATCTCTCTCTGTGCTTGACAGAAAGTGAGTGCCCTTTGCTTGTTGGCTTTCTTTTGCTATCTCAACTTATCTTTCTCTGTGCTTAAAAGGAAGTGAGTGCTTGTTGCTTGCTGACTTTCTGCACCATCCTGATTTATCTCTCTTTCTGTGTTTGACAGACAGTGGGTGTCTGTTGCTTGCTGCCTTTCTTTTGCTATTCTAACTTATTTCTGTATTTAACAGGAAGTGAATGCCCTTTATTTATTGGCTTTTTTTTTTTGCTATCCTGACTATCTCTCTGTTCAGGAAGTAAGTGCTCTTTTCTTCCTGTGATTCTTTCACTGGTCTAACTTATCCTTCTCTCTCTGCTCAACAGTTTGTGAATGCCCCTTACTTGCTGGCCTTCTTTTGCTGTTCTAACTTATCTCTCTCTATGCTTGACAGTCTGTGAGTGACCCTTGCTTGCTGGCTTTCTTTTACTGTCCTGACTTTATCTCTTTCTTTATGCTTGACAGCCTGTGGGTGTCCCTTACTTCCTGGCTTTCTTTTGCTATCCTGACTTATCTCTCTCTCTGTGTTTCACAGAGTGCAAGTGCCTTTTTGCTTGCTGGCATTCTTTTAATGATCTAACTTATCTCCCTCTATGCTTGACAGGTTGTGAGTGCCTCTTGCTTTTCTGAGTTTCATTGTTGTTCTGACTTATCTCTCTCTCTCTGTGTGTGCTTGACAGGGAGTGAGTGCCCCTTAACTGCCAGGTTTCTTTTGTTATTCTGACTTCTCTCTCTTTGTTTAACAGTATGTGAGTACACCTTGCTTACTGGCTTTCTTTTGTTGTTCTGACTTATCTCTCTTTCTCTGTGCTTTACAGACAGTAAGTGCCCCTTGCCTGCTAGCCTTTTTTTGCTGTCCTGGCTTATCTGTCCCTCTGTCTCTCTTTACTTAACAGTATGTGAGTGCCTCTTGTCTGCTGACTTTATTTTACCATCTTAACTCATTTCTCTGCACTTAATAGGGGGTGAGTGTCCCTTATTGTTAACTTTCTTTTGCTGTTCTAACTTTCTCTCTCTCTGCTTGAAAGTGGGTGTGTACCCTTTGCTTCTTGGCTTTCTTATGCTGTCCTGACTTACCTATCTCTCTGTGCTTGACAGAATGTGAGTGGCTTCTGCTTACAAGCTTCCTTTTGCTTTTCTAACTTATCTATCTCTCTGTGCTTGACAGGATGTGAGTGGCTTCTGCTTATAGGCTTCCTTTTGCTTTTCTAACTTATCTCTTTCTTTATGCTTAACAGATTGTGAGAGTACTTGCTTCCTAGCTTTCTTTTGCTGTTTTGACTGATCTGTTCTTTGTGTTTGACAGAGAGTAAGTATCTCTTGCTTCCCTTCTTTTACTATTCTAGCTTATCTCTCTCTTTATGTCTGACAGTTTGTGGGTGCTCTATTGTGCTGGCTTTCTTTGCTATCCTATCTTATATATCTCTCTTTGTGCTCAACAGATTGTGGGTGCCCTTTGTTTGCTAACTTTTTTTTGCCATCCTAATGTACCTCTCTATATGCTTGACAGAGAGTGGGTACCCATTTCTTGCATGCTTTCATTAGCTATTTTTACTTGTCTCTCTCTGTGCTATATAGATTGTGAGTGCCTCTCACTTGCTGGTTTCTTTTCTTGTCCTTACCTTTCTCTCTTTGTACTTGACAGTCTGTGAGTTTCCCCTTGCTTGCTGGCTTCCTTTTGTTATTCTGACTTATCTCTCTCCATATGTGCATAATAGAGAGTGGGTGCCTCTTGCTTGTTTATATTTACTTTATATTCAAACTAGTTCCTTCCCTTGTATTTATTAGTTGGTGTGTGTCTTGAACTTGGTACAATATTATTAACTTGTTCTTTTTTATATTTTAGGAGGTGAATTTTTACATTATATTTGCCTTCTCTCCTCACCCTTCTATCTCATTTTTTTCTCTTACAGTTCTTGTTCTCCACTTTAAACCTATTTCTTGCCAATGTATAGTTATTCTTTAGTATTTTATATCAGGTTTACTTATATATCTTTAGGAAATCCCATCAATATCTAAGAACAATGCATCTCACACAATGATTGGTACTTTTTTTTGCTATCTGTCTCTTTAATTTTAACATTTTGATTTCAAATAGTTATACTTCTTATTCTGGATCATGTTAGCCTTTCTTATGCCTCTACATCTAGACCTACTCTTAAGAAAGCCTTAAATGACACATGTTCTCAATATATAGCTTCTCAAATTCATGACAAAATTATAAAACAGTTTACTTCTCATTCTTATAACTATTCTATATTACAGTTTACAGACTTTATCCTTAAATATCGTTTCTAGTGGCTACTTAATGCCTTCTATTATTTACTGTGTCCTTTATCTTTCACAATCTAGGCAACCTTAGTGACTGCAGAGGACAGAACAGCTAGTAGAGGCACCTTAAGATACAAGTAGAATAAAGTGTTACTGGCAACTGGAACCAATTTACCAGTACTGGGGTAAGTTCTGGGACTGGCTATTAGCATAGGAAGTGTGACATTCAGGTGGGGACATCCATATTGATAATAACACACCTTCTGGATGCATCACTTTTTATCATTATATATTATGTCACTTCCCATTTTTGGGATGGCCTGGCACATCATTATTAGATAATACAGCCCACCATTTGGAACTAACACAAGAACAAAGACTTGGTTCTCATAGCTATCACAACTCAACTGGAACTTCTAGGTGCTCTATAGTTTATCAATGATAGTAGAGCACGAACAACAGGCATGAAGCATCGGAGAAAAATTAGGGTGGCTTGAACTTCCCTATATCCAGAGAGGTTCGAGAATGGTGGCGAAATGGGTCGCTCAAAGTTTGAAGCGTCGAAGATCAAACATGAGGGGAGTGCTCGAGCAATATTAACCATGTCTTAGCCGGTTCTACAGTTTGGCACTTTCCCTTCGGCATTGATATTCTTGTAATGGGTAGCCCATGCGATTACTGTCCCATGGCTATTCCTCCGTGTCCCCATGGCCAGCTGAATGTAATGAGGTTCGTAAAGGAATTTACTAGTACGCGGAGAGGTCGCCGCAAGGATTGCCATGGCTATCTTGGGGTTAACCCATATTGAATCGTAGTAAACGAAATCGATAATTATCAAACTGATCGTAGAACGGGCGAGGGGTGGGAAGTTGTTTCAAGAGTAAGGATCAATACAAGGGGACAATGAGTACATTATTATTACACTGAAAGAAGCGGGGACCCAATTATCCATCTCGTAGCACTGATCTTGAAAAGGAGGTCATCAACGGAGGATTGGCTGGTTTAGGATGTGGTAGTCCCAGAGGACGCCGTCGTCGAATCTGGCCGGAGGCTGACCCAGCTTTCACTCACGCCAGCCCCATCGTTACTCTCAACGTCCGCCTCCGATCCATTTTCAGACGCCTCGCGTTCGTGTTCCGAGGACGGTGCTGAATCAGTAGATTCTTTTGCCGTAGTTGCAGGGGCTTCGGAGGGAGTAGGTACGGGAGGTGGCACGGGCACGGGCGGGTGCTTCGGCGCGGCAGTAGATGTGGGCGATGTGGTTGCACGAGTCCGAGTTAGAATCTTGTGAGTGGAGAGGAGGAAATACGGGATGTTGATGATGATGTCGAGCAAAGCGCCAGGAAGGTGTGACGCAATTGAACTCATAACGGCTACGGAAAGAAGAAAAAAAGATATCAGCAAGGTATAGTCTCGCCCAGGGTGATAGGGACAAAGAAATTACCTCCAGATCCAATGGCATAACGGCCACCACGCAACCAATCGAAAGCTGATCCAATATAAAGCTGAAGACCACAAACCGACACGGAACACACCCGACCACGGCTGACGATCTGGACGAGGTCGCCGACAAGAAGTTCCACTTTCTGACCCTTGCGCTTGCACTTGCGACCGTGACCAGTCCCCTCTAGCGTAAGCTCCCATGCTGGTCCGTAGGCCAACTTCTCCGACGGCGTCCACGACTTTGTATACTCCTTGGGATCGTAGTCCAGCAACCGTCGACCAGCGAAGGGCGGAATATCGAGTGCGCCCACTTCGAGACTGACAACTTCGATGTCGTTCATACCCTCGGCACCACCCGTCGAAGCAGCGACGCGTACTTCACGACGCAGAACGTCAACCGCGCGAAGAGTCGCGGCGGCGCTCATAGAGCTCGGTCCTAAGAAGGGCAACCCAACGCGTGCGTCGAGCGCTGGAACGCATACGACGATGGATTTCTTGCTCTTGCCATTTTTGATGGCGTCGCGCGTGCGCGAGGGCGAGTTGCGCATGAGCGGCAGGAGGGCTTGGATGATATGGAGGGGAGTGATGTGCGTAGCGTTGAGATATTTGAGATATTCTCCCTGAAGCTGGACGTGTTCCAAAGGTGCGAGGGCGGAGAATTGGGAGAGACTGAGGAGTGAGACGACGGAGTGGACGAAGGGATGCATCGCGGGGGACGCATGAGGATCGCCGTGGATGTTGATTGGGAATCTATGAGATAGAGTAGAGGCTAAGGAGCGAAGGAAGATTGGAATCGTGGCAGGCTATGAGTGAAGAAGGTGAGACAAGAGAGCATGAGCTTCTGGGCATGTAAGAGCACACCTCGAATGGATCAAGTACGAGTGCCCTGACATAGCCCCTTCCTGCACGTTCGAGCTCGTCCACGGCCTCGGGTGTAGCGACACTCGCGATAATTATGAACCCTTTCTTCTCAAGAGCGAGGATTAGAGGAAGCGCCACTGGGTTGTCACCGCCGAGCACGACTGATAACGGATCAGAATCAGGATCAATAGACGAATCTCTCGAAATCACAAGCAAATACATACCAACGACCTGTCTCCGTTCGTGGGCCGTCTTGTGATACCTTTTATGCAAGCTGGATTGAGTCCTAGCTCGGTGGGCATGGTACCCAACCAGCAGACCCAAGCCCACCACACCGACTCCCACGCTAGATGCCTTCCACGGGTTCTCAGCAGCCCAATCCGCCACGTCTTCGAGAAGAGAACTCGAGGGAGGGGGCGGTGGGGGCGGAGGAGGAGGAGGAGGGACCTCGACGATTACTGGCAAACGTAGCTCTGGAATGGAGGGCCCAAATCGCGAGACATCTGCCCACAGCCTGTTCAACGCCTCTTGAATATTAGGCATTTCTGCCTTAGCCGAGGAAAAGGACACATAGACATAGTCCTCGATTGACTCGAGATATTCTTGGACGCCTTCTGGGAGAGTCATTGGGAATACAGAGTACTGTGAGTATGGGGAATAATCAACGGCAGGTGCTGAACGACGTTCTGCGGTTCACTTCCTCGGCATTATTGGCATTACTATTTATGGCAAGTGAACTCAAACTACGACTGTTTATCGAAACACTTGTCAAAGTCACCATTCCCGTTATTTCTCGCGTATGACTGACTTTCCACGAACGCACCCAACTGGCACATTCCTCCAACACCGTCGCAGAACTCCAAAGGCTGTATGGCGTCGTTTACAAAAATCCTGACAAAGGTTCCTTTCGGCAATTGGGGACTCGGAGACCCCAGACATTCGAGCTTCTCGACAACCATCCTTGCGCTGAAAGGGACCATCTTCGAAACGATCCAAGTTCTGAGCGGACTTGGATTTTTCGGGTCTAGTTCCTGGTCTGGTAGGAGGTGTTGTTGAAACAGGCCCATTGCAGAGTAAATGGCTACCATTTCGTTGTCGTGAGAAAAGTCGGCATAGAAAGTTCGGTCGAGAGGAAAGGTCTCTGGCGAGGAATTCAATGTGCGATTGGTTTGTGTGTTATCTTGCACGGGTTGCCCAGTCAGCCTGGCGATCAGCTCGTTCACATATCCGACCCCTTGCACACGGCCGAGGTAAGCTCCGTGACTAAAATGACACTCAGGTTAAAGTCCAGCGAGACAGAAGAAACGAAATTGGCATCTGCCGTACCCGGTACCGTAGAACTTGCCGAGATCCGCGTGGTATTCGTAGCCTTTGAACTCTTCCGTTTCAAATAGGCCACAAAATGGACTCGGGGCCATCTTGAATTGAGAGTGGAAGGGGCAGAACGACATCAGGTGGTGCACATCTTTTGTTTTCAACTTGGCACCAGGTGCCGCTAGGTTGAGTCGCTTTTTGATGGACGGCGCAAACACCTTGAGCCATTTCTTAGTTTGCTCGTCTCCGTCACCCGCATTGGGACACATCCCATCATCCAGTGTGAGATTACCCTTGCAAGGAATGAGAGCGCGAACATAAAATAGGACGAAAAGACATGCTAACCGTTTCGGGGATGACAAGGTCTACTTTGGCCTTGATTGTATCCTGACTAGCTGCGCGGAAACCTGAAAGACTCTCTCGTGAGAATATCGAACGACACAATACAACCGGTTGACGCGACAGACCTTCTGTCCATTTTGCGGCAGAGTCCACTACACGCTGAGAGCCGGCAGCCCTGACGAATGGTGGGTTGACTGTAGTCAGGAGATGCGTATACCTGTGATAGGCGAAAACGCCAGCGTCAAACGACCTAAGTGCAGCACGTCAGAATCATTCAGGAGAGTTGATACCGTTTGTCGCTGCGCACTGTTCAGCACCAAGCGGGATCAGGTCGTTCTCTCCGAGGTCCCAGGTGTAATGCTTGAGGAACTTCAGGTAGTCTTCTTTGTAGTGCTTGGCGCTCTGTAGTTTTTTCACAGAAGCTTTCATTTCTTCGCTACTGTGAGTAGTTGGATATCGTGCGCCATGTCGTTGCAACTGTCTCTCGTCAATGGCAAGTCTCACTCGGTTGAAGGAGAGTATATCCACACACCAGGTTTACCTAAGGCATTATTTTATCAGGGATGCGAGGCAGATAAACGAAGTATGTAGAAGCGCACTTGATTTACGATGCATCCAGGAGGTGGGGGAACATACGTCGCAGCGGGAATATAAGGCGAGTACTGTCCCCAATCCCGCAAGAAGCTCTCAGGAAATCCAAGGTCTGGAACATCATCGTCCAACCCAACAGCGACAGTTTCGGATGTCAAGGTTGGCCTTCTGCATGGCATAATCCATGACCGCGGCCACGACCACCACAGAAGATATGCGAACGCCAACACTGCGGCAGTAATGCGCAAACGGCCTTGGTTGCTTCCTCTTCGCTTCTCTTGTTCAGCGGTGATGTTGCCGTTGCCTACATTGGGCTCCATGTCGGATGCACTTTCTTTAGCCATTCCCGTCAGATCTTCGGTGTTTGACGGATGTGATGTACGGATGGGGATGCGGAAGGGTTAGCCGAAGTTCAGCAATCTCCGCGCCTTCGATCACATTTATAGGTCTGTAATCACTTAGCTTTCCTGACAAGGTAACCAAAGTAAGGCGCTATAGCCAAGTGGTTACGGCGACAGATTAGAATCAATCACTGGTCATCTGTTTCCCTTCGGGAGCGCAGGTTCGAATCCTGCTGGCGTCGAATCTTTAATTTTGCAAGTGACACCGTCATAATGGTGTTTATCCATTTTTGCGATTACCAACTGGTTTTTTTTTTGTTTTCAGCACTTTCAGCCATCGCGCTTAAACATTCGGTCGCGGTTAACATAGCGAAACACATGCAGACTCTACAGTGACCGGGGCATCACACATTCCACAGTTCACAATCTGATTTAAAGGAAAGAAATTTTTATTACTGCAGGAATGTCTAATCCCGAAGGCGAAATGCTTATGACATGTAGGCGCACTGGCACCATGATTATCGCGCAAAACACCATGCCGTCTAGTCGAAATCCTTTCCAGATGTTTATTGCAGGGCGTAGAATAGCTTTTTTGGGGGGGTAGAACTATGAATTAGCGAGTTCCTTGGCAAGCTTCTCCGCCTTGACCTTTACGTCTTCAATAGTACCAGACATGTAAAATGCAGACTCGGGAAGCGAGTCGTGTTGGCCAGAGAGAATCTCCTTGAAGGAACGGACTGTATCCTTCAGAGGCACAAGCTTGCCCTCATAACCAGTGAAAACTTGGGCGACTTGGAAGGGTTGTGACATGAAACGTTGGATCTTGCGGGCACGCTCAACCTGAAAATCATAGAATAAGTATACAGCAAGAGGACCACGGACATGTACTCACGGTCAGTTTGTCTTCCTCAGACAACTCATCCATACCCAAGATAGCAATGATATCCTGGAGGGACTTGTAGTCCTGGAGAATCTTCTGGACAGCAGTTGCAACCTCGTAGTGTTCCTTGCCAACCTGCATACCAGATGCGGTGAGCGATATAAAATCGCATCGAGAATGGGACTCTTACAATACGAGGATCCAGCATCCGGGACTTCGAGTCAAGAGGATCGACGGCGGGATAAATACCGAGCTCGGCAATTGAACGCGACAACACCGTTGTAGCATCCAAGTGGGCGAAGGTGGTAGCTGGGGCAGGATCCGTCAAGTCATCGGCTGGGACGTACACGGCCTGCACCGAAGTGATGGAACCCTTCTTGGTTGTAGTGATACGCTCTTGCCTGGAGGAGAGATGTAAATGGAGGACGCAGGAAGAGAAAACATTAAACTTACATGCCACCCATATCCGTTGAAAGTGTGGGTTGGTAACCGACAGCAGACGGGATACGGCCGAGAAGCGCAGACACCTCAGAACCGGCCTGCGTGAAGCGGAAGATGTTGTCGATGAATAACAACACATCCTGTCCCTCCTCATCACGGAAGTACTCCGCGATAGTAAGACCAGTAAGAGCTACGCGAGCGCGGGCACCAGGGGGCTCGTTCATCTGACCGAAGACAAGAGCCACCTTGGAATCGCCCTCAAGATTGATGACACCAGTCTCAATCATTTCGTGATACAGATCATTACCCTCGCGAGTGCGCTCACCCACACCTGTGAGTAATGACGCCCACGTGATGAGTTACGGGTATTGCACAGGTCTGAAAACATACCGCAGAAGATCGAGAAGCCACCATGCGCTTTTGCGACATTGTTGATCAGCTCCTGAATCAACACCGTCTTGCCGACACCTGCACCCCCGAAAAGCCCAATCTTGCCCCCACGCGCATAGGGAGCAAGAAGGTCGACGACTTTGATACCGGTCTCAAGAACCTCGGCAGTGGTTGACTGGTCGACAAACGCCGGGGGATCGGCATGGATCGGCTTGCGAGCAACGCCCTTGATGGGACCACGTTCATCAATGGGCTCACCAATGACGTTCATGATGCGGCCCAAGGTGTCACGCCCCACGGGGATTTGGATGGGAGACCCGGTGTCAACAACCTTTTGACCACGAACAAGACCCTCGGTACCATCCATAGCAATGGTACGGACAGAGTTTTCGCCCAAATGGGAAGCGACCTCGAGAACTAGACGACCACCCTTGAAGTCTTGAACCTCGAGGGCATTGAGGATGGGAGGCAGGTCATCAGTATCAAACTGAACGTCGACGACAGCACCGATGACCGTCTTGACACGACCAATAGTAGTCTTCGACTCTGTTGCGTACGACCGCGCTGAACGGAGAATTACGTGTTAGTCGGGTTTTTGACAGAGAGAAAAACGACAAGAAATGGTGTTGTTTGGTATATATCATGAAACAAGTCGAAGGGGAAAAAAAGACATACCAGGAGTAGATGATGCAAAGCGCGTAGGGCGTAGGCTGGATTGGGTGCCAGCAGAAGCAGAAAGACCAGCCCTTGCAAGGATTGGAGTAGCCGAGGTGGAAAAGAGAGCGTTGGTGCGCTTTGCGCTATTTACCGCTCTGCGGGAAAGACGAGTAACGCCACGAGAGGTGAGCATTGTGTAAGAGGGCGACAACAACGACGATGACTCTAACGACGGAGAAAAGCAGTGGGATATGCGAAACAACTCGGACCAGTGCGAATTTTGGTATTCAGACTCAGAACAAACTCCGACAGAGCCCGGCTTGGCCCGAAAATTGTTGGAAAAAAGGTGATTGGATGTTGCCCCCTCGAGCCCAACAAGCTCGGGCACACCTGTAGTGTAACGACGTTGAGACGCTGGAATTGAGCCCTGTTACCATACGTGAGATCGTATATTTTCTGCAATGCGGAAACAAGTGACGGAGGGTGCCAATGACATCATGCCAACATTCATCATGACCGCGTGAGCGCCTAATTAAGCCCGCACGAGTCCACCCGATTTAAGCCTCAACGTGCTGTAGGGCCTTCACTTTACTTATAACACCAGACCAGCGCACAAGTTACGGCTTGGTTCACTGCGTAGACAAGGGGCCATCCCGTCCCATACTTGGCTATTATGATACCTCGTTATTTGCAGAGGTCTCACCTCCCCCTTCGGCGAATCGACATCCGATCTCATCCGTCCTCACATGGCCTCCGTTTCTTATCCGTGTCACCAACGCCGACTCCATCTGGCCCCAGTAAATTTATGGGATATGGCCGTAAAGCTGCCAAGTATACGGCTTTCACTTGTTTTTCTGCAGTCCTTGGTCTTTCAGTCGTTATTGGAGGCGTATTTATTCACGACGTTTTCACATATTCGGACCGGCACGTAGATCGTGTCCCCGTGTCACCTCTAGCACTGCACCCCGAACTTGGCGGGCCAAAGAACCTTCCGGTTGCAACTGTACTCATTGGAGATGAAGATATCGACGATTCCCTCGTTCCCGTCATGGATAAGCCGAGACTGGTGATAGTTGGCGGAGGCTGGGGTGTGCGTCAATTTCCTTTACTCCAACCTCTTGTAACGTTTGTCCCGCCAGGCTGTTAGCGTACTGCAGTCCATCCATCCTGGAGATTATCATGTGACTGTTATTTCTCCCGATACGTTTACGACTTTCACTCCGCTTCTTCCCTGTAAGTCTACTCCTGGAAAGGTATATGTTTTTATTGATACCATTTCTTTTCAGCTGCTGCTGTTGGCACAGTCACTGTTCGCTCCCTCGTTGAATCCCTTCGAAAGATAATCGCTCGCCTTCATGGGCAGCTCATTAATGGACGAGCAGTTGACCTCGTCATGTCCGACCGTCTACTTGAAGTTCAGACTGTTTCCGTCGACGGAGAGACCCGCAACATCTACGTACCGTACGTTTCTAATGTCGTTCTATTTCATCAAATTCATTTGCTTTATCCAGGTATGACAAACTTGTTATAGCAGTTGGCTCGGTATCCAGCACCTACGGTGTTTCCGGTCTTGAGAACTGTTTTCAGCTCAAAACGATCGCAGATGCGCAGTCCATACGCCGTCGCATCCTCGGTAGGTATTCACTTTCTTCAAAACACTTGGCTTCAATAGTTTGTATTCTAGATAACTTCGAGATTGCCTCACTCCCGTCAACTTCTGAAGAAGAACGTAAGCGGCTGCTCAGCTTCGTGGTATGCGGAGGTGGTCCAACTGGTGTCGAGACAGCGGCTGTACGCCCCCAACTTCTTCGCACACTTTCGTTCATTGTTCACATGCATACTACTATAGGAGATCTTCGACCTGTGTCAAGAAGATATCATTCATTATGTACGTCTTGAATCTTTACGCCCACTCGATATGCCACAATATGGTGACAATTTCATAGTTTCCAAAGATATGCCGGAAAGAGGTTTCTATTCACGTCATTCAGTCCCGAGAGCACATTTTGAACACAGTGCGTGATAAACTAGAAGCTGGTCATAATTTGCTAATCTTACTCCCACTCAGTACTCCGAAGCGATATCAAAATATGCGGAGGCTAAGTTCCAACGTGACGGTGTTGAGCTGATTACTTCCGCACGGTAGGCCCCTTCTACGCAAATATAATTATTTATCAACGAGCCCCCTCCAGCGTTGCAAAAGTACGACCAGACCATGTCGTTTACACCACAAGAGATCCAGAAACCGGCAAAATCGTTGAACATGCTATTCCTTCAAATTTCGTGTTATGGTCAACCGGAATCGCCATGAATCCATTTACTGCTCGTGTATCCAGCCTCCTACCTAACCAGGTTCATAAAAAGGCTATTGAGGTTGATGCACACCTGCGTGTGAAGGGAGCTCCCTTGGGGGATATCTATGCCATCGGAGATTGCGCTACGGTAACGAGGATTCCAGAACGCGAAGACATAGGCTCACGCATGAACAGATTGAGACTTCCCTTGTGTCACATTTATTAGAACTTGTTGAAGAGGCAGACCGGAATCGGGACGGCAAGATCGACTTTGACGAATGGCAGATCATGGGTAAGTCCGAACTCCCGCGGCTGCTGAATACTCACCCGGCGTGACCAGTAAAACGCATCAAGAAAACGATACCCATGTCGGCCAAATACCTCGAGAAAGTTGGTGCTTGAAAGTTGATGCTACTTCACCGCTTATAAATGTGTTCTAGGTTCGCAACCTGTTTGACCTTTACGATTTGGATTCCGACAACTCGCTGACACTCAATGAACTTGCGGTGCTCCTCCAAGAGATTGGCAATAAAATCACTGCTCTTCCCGCGGTAGGTGCACAGTTCCGTTGTCCAATATCCTCGACTTGGTCTCACACCTCACAGACCGCACAGGTAGCTTCCCAGCAAGGGAAATACCTTGGCAATAAGCTACATCTCCTTGCCGCCAAGCATGATACCTTGCTTGCCAATGAGCTCCCAGCCAATGTCGATGAGGCTGTCGCAAACCCTTTCGTCTATCGCCATCTTGGTTCCCTCGCGTATATTGGCAACGCTGCGGTATTTGACCTGGGTCGGCTAAGTTTCATGGGGGGCTTAGCAGCCATGTACGCGTGGCGCAGTGTGTATTGGAGTGAACAGGTATCCATGAGGACGAGGGCGTTGTTAATGATCGATTGGATTGTGCGGTACGTTTCATTATCGTCATACCTAGCAGAGATCAAGACTAAATGCTGCCCGTATTCAGAGGGGTGTGGGGCAGGGACTTGTCAAGACTGTAGTACGAAGTGTATCCCATCCCCAACAGTGCATGTAGCCTTCGTGGCTTTCTATAGCAACAGTAACACGTAGCTTAGTGTAGACTCTTTCCCTCATCCGATTTTCACAATTTCATACCTAGTCCTAGAGGTCGTGGTGATGCTTACATTTAGTGGCGGACCATGTCTTCGAAGGAAATTCAACACGTGTCTATCTAAGGCTCGGACCACTCGAATGATCCCAAGACTACTGTCCTTCCTGCAAATGTACCGGGGCTCGGGGACAGGATCGTCAGCTTTCGGTTGTGCGCGTCGATGTTAGTTCTTTAATCCCCGATCAGAACAACACAAACAAGAGATAGCGATGGACAAACATGGCGAGGAAACCCGACACGGGTAAATCAAGCACCTCCTCGTCGTAGCGTTCCGTCTCTTCAGGGTGGGTCGGTAGAGCAAGGAGCGCAACGATCGCATTGAGCAGACCCGATCCGGGCGAGGCAGGGTCGAGCGAAATCGGCTGCATCTCGTTCACTGTACGCGTCGCGCCAATCGGGAGCGCGGACGACGGGGCCATGGATTCTGGCGAGACGAAATAAAATAAGCATCGTAGAAAAAAGGGCGGGGAGAGAGAAGCGGCTCAGGACTCACTTTCGCCGATGCGCAGGAAGGAGAGCTCGCCGAATGGGACGACGGAGCTACTGGGCGCGAGGTGTCCATCGAAATCTGCATCGCTGACCGTCAAGGCCGATAGCCCTCGTGGGGGAGAGATCACCTGGCCATAAAAGTACGTGTGCAGTTGCTGGACATGGACGCGTTGTCGATATTGTACATCGAGCTCGACGACCTGAAACCGACATTTGTGTTGGATGGAGGATCAGAAACCGTAAAGCCAGAGAGAAACGTACACCGCCTGATTTGGGGATTTTTACAACCGTCATTCGATTGCCGTACGTGCGCTGCATCTCGACATTCAATTTCTCATGTCCTACGACGAGGATTACGTTGACTGAGGGTCATGATGAATGATCGATCATCACAACGTATTTCCACTATTAGGGACTTACTGCGGAAAGCGTCCACACACGCTCTAATCAGTGTCTGTCGATGGTCCGGTGTTGTCGAGGGAGACGAGGCAAAGCTAGACGGAGTATCGACGATTATACCCGAGACACGGCCTAAGCAAAGGGGTTCAAAATGTCATTGCCAACGACGAACTGAACGAACTAACGCTCTGCATCGTCATCGAGTCGTTCCATGACATTTTCACCCAGGTTGCGGATGAGTCGGTCCATGAGGAGCGGATTCCGCTTGATCTCGGGGTGGCCATACCAATAGACCAGAGGGAGAAGCGCGTTCGAGGAAAGGATGGAGGGCGCGGATGTCGCGGCGGAGCCCAACGGGGTCGCAGGTGAATTGGTGCCAAACGGTGCGGTTACGGGCACGGCAGAGATGGTACCTGGGACGGTCCATCCTCCCTACTTACCTCCAGCGTAAGCAACCCGGGGAAGCCAAAAAGTACATCCACCAAATACACACACCTCGCCGGGGTCGGTGTTGACGTACATGGGTGCCCATCCCTGGCCAGCGCGGACGGCGTAGTTGGCAAGAATCTTGCACACGGACGTCTTGCCGGAGTTTTCTGGGCCGAGGACGAGGACGCGCGGTGGCTCCGGATCAACTTCGTGGTCTGGGCCGGCAGTGGGCACAGGTGGAGAGCCACGGTGGGAGCTCAGGGCGCGCACTCGCATCTTTTCGAGGGCGAGGTGGATGTTCGCGTATGCATTCATGGGTGTCTCGTCCGAGACGTACTCGGTCGACGGCGTTCCTGTGACGTGCTCGGAGGGAAAGAAAAAGAGATCGATACGACTATTCTTTTTTTGGTGGGGATGATGAAAGGGAGGGACTCATCTCAATCGTGCAACCTTGCCAGGTGAAGATGGCCGCCTTGCATTCGTGACTGAAGAGATAGTATTTACCATCGGCGAGCTCTGCGCCGAATACCTCTGCATGCCCTTTCAAGACCTGGAGGTATCATTTTAAGGTATATCCATGTACTATAACGGCGTGAACGTACCTTGATGGCCAGAGAGCTTCCGGGATCGAGCTCAAACCTATACTCGGTCTCCGGTTCAAGTACCCATTGCTTGGTATTGGAACTTCCTGAACCGCTGGTGGACATAGATACTGGAATCACTCAGGTATAGAAAGCAGACGTGTCGTGCTGAATTTTCGTTGTTATGCGCTGAAAGACGCGCTGGATGACCGTCAGAGGACCCGATCGAGTCAAGATAGAGTGCGACTCAAATGCGCATACACACAGAAACGGCCCGTGTTCCGCATTCAGCGATCGGCACTCGCATACGTGTATATACCATGATCGTGAGCATGATGAGAACTCTCTTGGACATCAACAAATGCAGCGTGGTTAGCACCTAGTAGGTCATGATCAAGTCAACGCAAGTTTCGCTGGTCTTTATCTCTGTCTATTTCAATGCAGTAATGACGAAGCAACCCCATGATTGTACTAACGCTGACATTGTAAACAGGTAAGAAAGTGTTACTACAATCCATAACGACAGGAACCTCAGCAAGGCGCATAAATAAGGATCACAGGAAGGATGCCATCTTCACCGGCTTGCGTACGGCCGCGGAGTTACCCTCTTTGAATTTGAACGATACACGGTATATGGTCGTCGCTTGCTTCCGCGACAACACTGGTTTGTTTTTGTCCGCTTTGGGTGTGATAATCGGTCGTCCAAAGAAGTCCAAGGCGGGCTGTGTACATTTGTAAGTCCACGTCAGTGCTGGGTTGAAAGGGTTGAATGGGAAAAGGTAGTTGACCTTTTCCATGGCATCCACATCAGCATCAGTCGTCTTGTTTCGTTTACGCGGTGGCTCGCCTGCGACGGAAGATACGAACGTCCCCTCACCACCGCCCTCCCCCCGGGAAGGGTCGTTCTCGTTCGCGTCCTTGGTCTCCCCTCTTGCACTACCAAAGAAGGTAGAAGCTTTTGTTGCTTTCGTTCGCTCAATGGACTCCGCATGACAGACGGCAAGCCTAGCGTCGATCTGCGGGAGCAAGCAGTGAGCGAGATATACCACAGACGCACTGCCATCAGCTTCTAGACAGCGTCAATGTGGACTGACCTCCGTAGCAACAAGATGCCGCACAGCATAACGTGGCGGCGGGATATCTGCTGCGCGCTTACCGTCATATGTCACAAACGAATCCACTGGTCTATGGACTGAGCATCAGAACTGGTATTTCTACCAGAGCAGGGCTAGAAAAACTCACGGATCAAGCCTATACAGTAATTGTCCATCCTCAGCCCTCTCCTGCACGAAACGCAGCTCGAGAGAGACCATGATGTTCACAAGACGAGAGAGCATGGCCTTCTCTTCCGGTCGGATCACCTGGCTATTGACCTGTTTGTGCGCGGTGTTACCCTCGTCAGTACGCATTGTGAGTCAAGTCACACGCACAGGACGAATTGGCGGAGATATGATACGATTGAGAAGTGGGGCGAATTCGAGGGTCAGTACGGGCTCGCTCACAAGGTTGCGGAATTGCCCAGACAAACGTGCGTTGCCTGTCCGCACTGCCCGTGCCAGAGATTTGTATATCTCCTCGCATTCGCGCGTCTTCACATGCCACTACGCTATGCATTAGCCATGGCTCCCCAAACAGGGCAAGCATCGAAAAAAAACGCAAGCTCACCTCCCAGTCAGCCTTCGGTCTTTCCACACGTGGTCCGCCCCGCTCCTGGAAGAGCGGAAAGAACGGCACGAGTGTGTACGAGAGGTACTGCAGCACTCCGTATTCCCTCTCGCTGCGCATGGATCCCGAGAGGACGTCGTACGCGACTAGCCACTCATTTGCTTTCTTGTACCTGGCGAATGTGGCATCATGCTGGCGGAGATTCGCATAGTGCTCGAAACAACCCAGGGCGACGCGGTCCAGCATGCCAGTTGCGTCGAGCGCATGACTGAGACGCTCCACGTACTTATTCTCCTCAGCTTCGCACAGGCCGCGCTCCTTGACGCGCTTCTTGCTCATGGGACAAAACAAGTCGGTCAGCACGCTCAGGTAATTCGTGTCGGCTTCTTTCATGCCCGCAGTGGCGCTGCGGACCAGTTGCTCTGTTACACCTTGACTTCGTGCCTTGATGAACTGGAGAGATGATTGTCGAATTAACCGAGCTGCGGCGATATTTCGAATAAAAACTACCTGGAGTGTATTAAGGCAGCCGCGCAAGTCGCCTAGTGTTAACCCAACCAACGTGCTCAAAGCTCTTGAGTCACTCCTGAGACCTTCTGTATCACAGATATCTCGCAGTCGTTTGATTACATGTATGTCAGCGGGACGCGTGAAGCGAATGACGCGTGCTAACGATCGTAGTTTGGCCAGTGATGATGCATATAGGTCGTTGCAAATGCAGATAATCGGGCGTCGAAGGGCTTGCTTGCCTTTATCTCCCTTCTTCTTATTCTTAGATTTGTTCGACTTCTCAAAGGTGAGTTGGATGAGTTTGTTAATAAATCCGTGGGCCTAGTGGTGACTTAACACACGTCTCGGACATAAGGACGTTAGTGCTCACGTTATCTCCAGTGGCTCCATCAATCTCGTCGATGACGATAAGGACGGGCTTTGAGCTTCCAACTGCATAACCAGATTCCAGCGCCGGACGTATGCGCTCATCCACGACCTGTCCTGATCGTGCATCACTGAGGAGTGTTCTCAGGGTCGAGTTCTGCTCAGGAGAGGAGGGGACACACCTGGCGTTAATTTCGAATACGTTGTACCCCGCCTGCGAAGCAACAACGTGAGCAAGTGTCGTCTTGCCCAATCCGGGAGGTCCGGACAACAGTAATATCTATTATCGCCGGCTCAGGGGGGTCCAAATACTTGCATGTCAAAGAAAGTGCACCTTTTGCTGAGGTCTGCCCATTTCGTCTTCTGAATCCATGAATTCTTCCCCATCTCTTGCACGCTTTTTCCCTTTGCCTCTACCAAAAACGCAATGATCCCATTGCTTCACCCACGCAAGCACCTCGCGATGTACGCGCTCATCTCCGAGGAGGTCAGTGAAGCGTTTAGGGCGATAGCGATCGACCCAAAGGGTCGCCTCTGTCCTTGAAGAGGAAGGATCTGAAGATATAGATGAATCATTGTCTCGATGCAGGAGTCGTTCGGCGGTGGTGGCAGAGAGTTCATCCATAAGGCGGTGTATAGGGACATCTAGAAGCTTTCCCGTCGCCTTTTCTGGTGCGACTGGCTTCTGCAAGAGCGTCAGTTGAGGCTTGCTGTATACATGTGTTTTGGAACGCGCACCGAAACTCCGATTGTGCGCGACTTTCTCTTCAGATAAAACGTCTTGCCGTCAAACGTACTTGAACGCAGTGATGGGCGAGGCAAAGTTATCGGGGTAGTTGACGTCGTAGCTGCCATCTCTGGCCGGGGATAGCGTTTGAGGAGGTCGGAAATATCGGGCAAGTCATCGTCTATAGACTATGTTAGTTGGCGGCTGCACTGGAAAGTGGTCGAAATTCTCGCCTTGAGAGTGCGAGGGAAGGTCACTCAATAGCACGGACGCGTCGCCTACTCCAAAGTCAGGCAGAGTGAATTGAGCAAGTCTACATTTTGCATGTACCTGATTCCTCCCTTGGTGGATCTAACAGCCCATTTTGTCTGAATGGCGATGAAGGGGCGACCGAAGTGAAATGTGTCGGCGTGTCCTGACCAGATGATGAGGGCTCATAGGCCAGCAGGCCGTCCGAAACAAAGCCTTCTACTTCAGGGAGGTTACTAGGAGCACCCATTACTTCTTCGACTTGTAGAAGACCAGTTGGTCGGAACGTGTCGACTTGGACGTCGGCCATTGTATGCAGTCGCGATTGTTAAGTACTGTCTCATAACGAGACGCGTCCAATCCTATCATTCCCAATCATCACGTGGTCGCGCATAACCGTTCCCCAAAGGCCACACAAGATCTGTGTCTCGTTGTAATCGATTCATTGTTTGTCAATACTACTGTCTGAAGAATACTCTTGATGTGTCTCTACGTTACTATAAATTTAATCGTAAGAAACCACATCAGGCGGCCGTGCTCCACGCTCTGCTCGGGCCAGCGAGTCTTGCTATTAACGATCTAGAGGTTGGGTCTGACTGTCTGCATGGCCCTAGGTGTCGGTCAAAATCATGTGGCGAGACACAAAACATATTTCTCCGTAAAATTTCCATGACCAAGCACGAAACTATCAGCATCGTTAGCGTGAACGCATGTCTTGTAGAAAGAGTGACAGGTACCTATCATTTCAGCCATCTGCCCCGAGTGCAGGTCACGGACATCGAGAAAGTGTGATCCCGTGCCAGGGATATGAGAAGGATAGATCCCGCGGCTGGTTTGAACACTGTCGGGATAAAAGGCAGATCGGAGCCTGTTGGAGGCACTGCAGCGGAGCTTATTGAGGACGGGTTAGAAGGGGTCGAGGGTCGCGTGAGGAAGACATTAGCACCTCAAGCGAGCATCGTGTAGCCACCCACACGGCACCGAACCGCGTCGGTACTCTTAATTCCGATGATCTGTTTGAACTGGACTCGATAAGAAGGTGTTAACACCAGATACGAGAGTGAGCCGCTTACATGATGGTGACGTTGTCGCAGCCGTTAAAAAGTGTCGTGACGCTATCTAACGTCTCGCCGTATAGGCGAATTGATAACGGAACGCGCCCAGCCCAAAAGATTTCAGCGACTTGTCGCTGATGTACGTCTGTAATGACGGTCCTGCGACGCTTGACATAGGTATCTTGGGCACCCTCGCGAGGATGATATACACGCTCTGTCGTGTAGAAAGATTCTGTGTGGACAGTGAAGAGGCAAACACCTGAATCGAGATCGGTGATAGAGGAATTGAGCAGATCAGGGGAGACGTATTTGAGAAGCATTAGTGATAGCTTGCACAGGATAGAGTGAAGAGGAGGGCATGGGGGGCGTAGAATTTATGATGGTAGCAAACGGAAATTGTGTCCGTCTGGGTGTGGGTGTCTGTGTCTGTGAAGACACGCGGTCACGCATTGACCACGTGATTTAAGGTCACATTATTTGTACGTATTTTGGGGACGTTCAATATTAGGTTGTTGTTAGTGGCGCGGGCGCGCAAAACTTGTCAATACAATGCAAGACAAGCCAGGGAAACCGAGTTTGCACTGAGCGTTCAACCCTCATCTGCTCACAAACGAACAAGCCAGCTCATTCCCCACTTCAACGCGGTAATACCCAACCTGGCAATTTAATCCTGGCTTTCCCCACTCATTAATAAAATCACCCCTTTCCGTTGCCATTGAACTTGTTGACATGGCTCAGCGTCGCGGTGCACATTCAAAACTGCAATCAAACGCGACAGCTAACCACTCGGCCCACTCCCATAATTATTCAAAGTCCCGTCACCCCACTTCCTCCCACAGAGGCGTACTCACACTCTTTCGCTCGTTACGGAACGTCAATCACCCATCCAGCGCGTCCACTTCCCCCTCATCTTCGGAATCCCGTCCCGTCTTCGCACCCCTTCAGTTCAACCTTCGTCGTCTCCCATCGCGTCTCGCTATTGCGGAACAGGTCCTCATGCGTGTTTCTAGCGGTTCGGATCATGTGAGGGTCGGCGCAAAGCGCAAACGTGTTGTCAGTGGGAACGAGAACACGCACAATGTCGCGCGCGGAGCTCGAACCGGCGTCAATGGGTTCAAGCGCCGGAGACCATTGCTTCAACATGAAGAATCGAGTGACGACGGAGGTAGAACAGCGATGGAAGTCGATACCCATGTGAGGTGCCATGATTCAGATAGCTCAAGTGATGGGGATGCCAGTGATTGGGACTCATGTATGTCGTCTCCTTTCCTTTAGAATATTTTTTTGACCTCTGTGTAGCTGTAGACTATCTAGTCAATCAAGCGCCCGGCCGCGAACTTCTACGTCTAAGGAAGTGTCGTCTTCAAGACTTACATCGCTCTGCGGGCTTGTCCGATGACCCCGAACTACTCACGAAACAGGAAATTGTTGATGCTATTGTCTCCGCGCGTGATGACCTCGCGGAGCTACCTCCATCCTCACCATACGATGGCGCTAACTCGAGCGAGTGCTCATCAGATGACGGCAACATCGCAGGAGGGGAAGAGACGGATGCTGGAAGTCGGCGGGGCTCACATCCCCTGGGTTTGCGACGGCATGTGACTGTGCATGACGTCGGCCGCACCCCAAATCTTGCCCCCCCTCCCCCTCTGCATGGCCGTAGTTTCTCCCTCGGCCACACGCGCACCGAGCCAACCGGGGTCAATTGCCAAATTGAGAAGAGGTCGGTCAACAGTCCCATCACGTGATCTGACTGACCAACATTTCAATTTCATTTCATTCAGGCGAAGAGCAGCTTCACTTCGCTCTTCACCAACAACTTCGGCAGCATCGGGATCTCTTCCCTCTCCGCCCGCCACGCGTCTACGATCTCGTAAGACGTCTGGAGATGATGCGCCCGCGGCGTCAAGCTCGCGCCCCACCAGATCCAGAGGCAGGACAAAGCAGGTCGAATTCAGCGAGCAAGTCCAGGTTGCTAATGTTGAGAGTCTCAGCGATCTTACTGAGTCATCGGACGGTAAACCTTACAGTCTCCCGACCCCATCTCCCCGACGATTACGCAGTCAAGGTGGGAGGTCCGCGCGGACACCGCCAAATCGCGACATCAAGAAAAAGACCACAAACTCCTGTGAGGATGGCGATGAGATCGATGACGAGGTTGATGAACTTATCTCGTCACGAGATCCAACGCCCCCTCCAGTGATAGCCGATCGCACGCCTGTCAAGCGTCGGTTGAGGCCCCGACCCATCCAGACGCACACTCCACCTGATGAAAGCGATGACGGCGATGACGAGGAAGAGGAAGAGGAAGAGCCCGAGGGTGTGGCAGAAGATGCCGCGTCTGTGGACATAGCCGAAGAAGAGGATAGCAATGATGCAGAGGAAGATGACGCGACTCTCGAAGAGCCACGTAAACTTCGTAATGGGAAGATTGTTGGCGACGATGATGGTTTAGAAGTTATTGATGAACAAGAGGGCAGCGAGGAATCTAATCAAGAAGATGCCGCCATTGATATTGAGGAGGATATTGATCTCGAAGCTGAGGATGACGAATCCGAGGAGAGTTCACATGACGAATATGCAGATGAAGTGATGGAAGATGGTAAGCAACTCACTCCTTTACTGGAACTTTTCTCTAATCGTGAATTTAAGTCGATCTCACCATCGCGACGGCAAAGAGTCTAGTGCGCCTCCGCCGCGATGATCTTGTGCGGCTGTGCGAGAGTCGTGATCTAGACGTCGAGGGTACGAAGCCTCAGCTGGCAGAAGCGCTCCTTGAGTGGCGTGACCGCCAATCCGAAGTGTCTTCACCCTCATCAGCGGGCACTATCCGTCCGCCTTCAACTGTGCGACATCGCCGGCGAGGGAGCAGCAAAAGCAAGAGTATCAGTCCGCCTGTCCTCCTCCGCACGCATGTGCATCTAGATGAGCCCCGCACACCCCCTCTGTCAAGCGCACAAAGGGAGAGGGATGAAGAACTCGAACTTGACTTGGAGAGCTTGGGGTTAGAGGATCGCGAGATCCCCCCTGAGAGGCTAACGAAGCTCGAAAAAATTGGGAGTGGTGGCTTCAAGGATGTGTTTATCGGTAGATTTAAAGGGCGTAAGGTCGCGATTGCTGAGTTCCGCGGGCACCTTACTTCTAGTGGGTAGTTTATATACTCTTCTATTGTCTAGTGCTGACCCCTCATTTGTAGTGGACATCAAGGAACTGAAGCTTTTAGGGGGTTTCAACCACCCCAACATCGTCCGTTTCGTGCGTGTGCATTACTGCCATGCACATATCAAGATGACTAACATGTCCACGTTCGGCAGCTTGGTGTCAGTATCCCAGAAGATACACGTGTCACCCCTGTGATGATTGTCAGCGAACTTTGCTCAAACGGAGACCTATTTGACTACGTTCGGAACGTACCTTCACCGTCCTTTTACCGTGTGGTACGTTCCATCACACTTGCACGTATCCCACTGCCTAAGTGTAACCGCAGCTATCTATCATGCTGGACGTTGCACGTGGTCTCGAGTACTTGCATCTGCGCAAGCCCTCGGTCATTCATCGTGACTGCAAGTCCTCGAATATCCTCATCACCTCGAAAGGGGTGGCCAAGATCGCTGATTTCGGTTTGGCTAAGGTGAAGCAGAGCACGCGCTCCATGGTCCGCAGCCTTGTCGGTACTGTTAACTGGCAAGCGCCCGAGCTGTGGCACGCACACCCCAAATATAATCACAAGGTTGATGTATTTGCGTGCGGTGCGGTGTACTGGGAGATGCTGCAGTGGCATCTACCTAACAAGAAGTTCCCGTGGGAGGTGAGTCCTAGGTGTGGTAATGTCGATAAATAGCTAATGCGTTTCCAGGGTATGAATGAGCACGCTATTTACGAAGCTGTTGGATCAAAACGTCAACGGTTCGTCGAAATACCATTTTCCGATAGCCTTATTGACATATGTTTACCCACCTCAGGCCGGCCGTATCAGGACTGCGTAAGCAGTGGTGTCCAGAAATTGTAGACCTCATAGAGCGCATGTGGGCGCAAGAACATCATGACCGACCCACCATGACCGAAGTAGTGACCGAGCTCGAGGAGCTCGTCCGTAAGTACAAATAAAAGTTACTTTTTACCACGCAATTTCCCTCTCCCCACCTTCTATTTTATGCTCAATCATGCGTCGTTCGCGTGCATGTTGCCTTCTGTCGGCTTGGCTCGAATTTTCGATTTCAAACCTGCTACCTTGTATATTCCCGTCCTTGCGCTAGCAGCGTTGGACTTTTAGTATTCAATTGCATATCACACATCACTGCTTCTTCTGCACTCTGCATCTGTATATTAGTTGTCAAATCTCAATGTCTCTTGTACGCGCTCGATCGGTTTTTTTGGACCAGAGAGCACCTGCGAAATGCTAATGTTGTCACAAACACCTATCTGAGCTCGCAGGTTCAGGTTCATCGCCTTTTGTTAATGACATGCGGTGTCAAATCACATTCAGCGCTAACGTGTATGTCAATCTACGGGGTATAGGCTTTTCTTTCCATCTTCTGTCCTTCCACGCGGAGCCCTTTTGAACATTATACCTTGTATACGCTCTCAACTCTGTACATCTTGGTGGCATTTTCGATGTCCGGTGCCTCCGTTCCGACCACCATGTCGACCTTGTACATCTTCGTATCCGGCGGCGTGACGCCATACCTGTCTACGCCATCAGCTACTGTTGGCGCGGCAGCCGCCTTGTTGGTTCGCTCGGAAGCCCCCGCGTTCGCTTGAGTTGCAGCAGCAGTAGCACCGGCTTTGCTAGCGAGGCCCGCAGCGCGTCCGTCCGGGATGCGAATGAACTCCCACGTCTGTGGCCGCGAGTCCGTACCACCGCCGACGACGCCATCGCAGATGTAATACCCGCGCCGCTCGAACTGGATGATATCGCCGCGCTTGAGCTCGCGCACGTTCGCGTCCGCAAGCGCGTCCTCGCGGAACTCGGTCACGGGCGTGACGTAGTCCTTCAGGTCGTCCTCCTCCTCGAGCTTCTTCTTCGTGATCAAGTAGTCGTGGTCGATCAGCGTCGCGTCCACGAGCGGGTGCGCGCTCGTCGGCTGCGCTAGCCACGTGATCTTTTTCGTCGTCTTTTTGAAGTCGCCTTCGAGGTTGAGCTCCATGACGAGAGAGGTGACCGCCCCGGAATTGTCGATGTTCTTCGAGCGCACGATGGCGTTGCCCCAGTCCATGAGCGTGATCTGATTTTGTTGCTCGTGAGCGTACGCTCCGTATTTAGGGAAGGACGACCGTACCTCTTCGTTGTCCCCGAATGACAGGGCATCGTCCTGATCGACCAAAATGTTTGAAGCGTAGACAGTCTTCTTCTCGCCCACGTCAGGGTTCTTTTTATGCTTTGGCAGCGCCTTGACAACTGGCTCTGGAGGACCACCTTGGATGGTCACTGGGACGCTAGGATTCGTGTCTCAGAGCAATAACACGTATAAGGACACCTTTGTACTTACGCCCTGGCTTTCAGAACGGACCAAAATCGCGGCGCAATTGGGTCGATGATCTTCTTGTTCAACGCCCAGATGGAATCCCACTCAAGAGATACGATGGCTTGACTGGGACCTTGCGACAGCATGAACTGCGTCAGTGCCTCGACTGTCATCCCGCGACGTCGGATACCCCGAACGGTCGGGAAGCGTGGATCGTCCCAACCAGTGACAAGACCTTTGTCAACGAACCAGCGCAACTTGCGTTTGGAAAGGAGCGTATAAACAAAGCTTAGCCGGCTGAAATCCCATATGTTAACAGGGCGAATGCCAAGGGCCTCAATCATCCAATGATATTGAGCGTTACGGTCGCGGTACTCAATCGTACGGAGCGCATGAGTGATACCTTCAAGTGAATCTACGACTGGGCACGCAAAGTCGTAGGTAGGATAGACCTTCCACTTTGACCTTAAAGGCGATAGAAGTTGAGAGAGATACAGTAAATCCGAAATGACGCGTACCCTGTACGGTGGTGTGGATCATGGTTGCAGCGGTAGATAACGGGGTCACGCATGGCCTTGTTAGGATTATCGATGCTCATCTTTGCGCGGAGACACCATCGGGCGCCCTCTTCGGTACCTTTGGTCATCTCTTCAAAGCGCGCTAGATTATCTTCGACCGTTGCGTCCCGGCGCCTCGATGCAATGCCTTTGCCACGCTCCTCCCGCATCTGTAACTTTGTCGACCCACAGAATAATTACGAGAGCCGTTGGAGACCTACTTGTGCTTGTTCGGTGTCATCGGCGTATGCCTTTCCAATTTTGATTATCTTGATCGCTAGCTCGTAGATATGGTCGAAGTAATCAGACGTATGCGTGACTTTATCCGCCTTGATGTCCAAAAGATGGAGATCTTCGAGAATCGTCTCTTCGAACTCGGCCTTAGAACGAAGAAGCTAAGTACAAGTCGTCAACTGCCCAGAGCCATCTCATTACTGACCCTTTCCTTCGAAGGATTCGTGTCGTCGAACCGAACGATCATCTTGCCATTGTACATCTTGGCAAAATATTTATTGAGAGCCGCTGCTTTCGCATGGCCTATGTGTAGGTAGCCGCTTGGCTCAGGAGGGAAACGGGTGATAACCTCGCCGTCTTTGGCATTTTGGAGACCCATTGCAAAGGAGGATGCGGTTTTTTGGTTTTGTCGGGCCTTTGAAGCTTTCGCCTCAGCAAGATTCGTCAACGCTGCCTGCGTTGACTCGAGAGATTCAAGATGGCCGTGCCATCGCAAGAGGTGTTGGTGTTGATTGTTCTTAAGGAGACCAACAAGCCTTAGGTTTCCTATCTTCGACTTGATTAACTATTCATCATGTCCATAGTCCAAGATGCGCACCTTTGAGGACACCCCACACGATCCAATCTGCGGCAGTAATATCATGGCCGACAAGGAAGGTGCGATAAGCCAGGTAATCATCCAGCGAATCGAGAGATGAGACTATCTGAGGAACCGCTGTGGTTGTAGCAAGTGATCTGGCGAGAGCGAAATACGCCGGGGTCTAAGCCAAGATAGTCAGACACAATCTCACAAAGATCAATGATAAGTACCTTGACGCTGTCTTCCGAAAGACCTCCAGCCTTGGCGAGGGCCTTGACAACGTCTTCCTCGGACGTGATTTGAGTGCCTTCGACAGTTAAAGTCAAACCAGAGGCAGATTCGTCGTAATTAACTTCTGCCTTTTGGGTATACGATGCTATAGCCACGGCAGCATATGGAAATGGAGACTCCTTGAAGGAAAGCGTGAGTGTCCCAGTGGCCATTAGTTAGTCTTGTGAGATGGAAATCCCAACCACAGACTAGGGCTATCTTATAAACCGGATCTACGAGTCATCCCGACTCATTTTCAGGGCGACCGTTTTTGTTTCCATCTCTCTTTCTTGGACTCAAACTATCGGCAACTATTTCACCATGCCGTGCATGCTGTGAGATTTTCTTTGTTGGGACGTGCACAAGGTGCTGACTTGCATATTCGAGTATTGATCCATCGCAAAAGTACAAACCGTATACGCCCCTCAATCTTCCAAATCGTCAATGGCCCTCCAAAAAATCCACAATTCCTCCAATATGGCTTTCAACAGACCTTCGTGACGGGAATCAGGCCCTCGCGAACCCCATGACCATCGAGCAAAAAACGGCTTTCTTCGAGCTGCTCGTCGAATGCGGTTACAAAGAGATCGAGGTCGCATATCCTGCCGCTAGCGACACGGACTTCAACTTCGTGCGCGGTCTCATAGAAAAGAACCAAATCCCGGACGACGTGTGGATCCAGGTCTGATCATATTTCTTCCTCACTGGCTGGCTTGCCGATGAGATTTATAGGTTTTGACGCCCGCAAGGGAGGACTTAATCAGGCGGACCGTAGAAGCCGTTGCAGGATGCAAGAAAGCCATCCTTCACATGTACAATGCCACATCGCCAGTATTCAGGAACGTAGTCTTCAGAAACTCTAAGGAAGAAACCATTCAGCTTGCAACGAGGCACACTGAACTTGTCCGCCGTCTCACAGAAGAGTGCACGGAAAAGCACGGGACTATCTTCAGATATGAATATAGCCCGGAAACATTCTCACAAACGGAACCCGAGTTCGCTGTGGAGATTTGCAATGCGGTCATGGCTGCATGGGGCAAGGCTGGTACCGACACACTGGACAGAATCATCTTCAATTTACCGGCTACGGTTGAAATTGCGCCCCCAAATCATTTTGCTGACCTGGTTCGCGCTTTTACTGGGTTGCCATTCTTCGCATGTGCTAACTTGAGTGGTTGCAGATCGAATATTTCCATACTCATGTATTGGAGCGAGAGAAGATTCTCATCAGCTTACACCCTCACAATGACAGGGGCATGTGCCAGTGTTCCTTTCAGTGACCATACTTTAACATTGCCGACAGGAACTGGCATCGCCGCTGCTGAACTCGGCATTCTTGCGGGAGGTGACCGCATAGAAGGCTGCCTCTTTGGAAATGGGGAGCGTACAGGGAACGTCGACCTCGTCAATCTCGCGTTAAACTATTACACGCAAGGCATCCACCCGAACGTCGAATTTGGCGATATTCAACATGTCATCGACGTTGTCACCCAATGCAATGACCTGCCTGTACATCCACGGCACCCGTATGCCGGGGAACTAGTCTTCACTGCTTTCTCCGGTTCTCACCAAGATGCCATCAAGAAAGGTTTCGAGGACCAAGCGAAACGTCATGCGCTCGCACGCTCGCGGGGCGAAAAAGAGATCTGGGAGATGCCGTACCTGCCTATCGACCCAGCAGACCTCGGTCAAACCTACGAGGCAGTCATTCGCGTCAACTCGCAGTCTGGCAAAGGCGGGATCGCGTTTCTTATCAAGCAAAATCTACATCTCGATCTCCCTCGGAAGATGCAAATCGCATTCTACCAGGTCATTCAGGACATCGCAGACCGCGAGGCTCGTGAAATGACCGTTGACGATATCACTACGGCATTTCGCGCGACATACCATTTCGGAGGCAGCAAGTACGAAGGGCGCCTCGCGTTGCGCTCGTTCAAGATTTCTTCAGCACCTAATCCGGACTCATCTGATGAAGCAGAGGATATCCGCCAGTTTGATGGAACAGTCTCGATCGACAACGTACGACGTGTTATTCGTGGTGATGGCAACGGGCCCATCTCAGCATTGCTTCACGCGCTTCGGACCCACCTCGATGTTGACCTCGCCGTGCGCGAATACTCTGAGCACTCGATCGACACGGAAGCCGATCTGCAAAACTCACGCGCCGCATCATACATCGAACTCGTCCCTGCAAATGACCGCAAGTCTGGGCGCTCATGGTGGGGAGTTGGTGTTGACCATGACATCGCGGGTTCCGGTCTCCGCGCCGTGCTCTCTGCGGTCAACTCGCATATTGGGGAACGTCCGCTACCAGAGCTCAAGCTCTCCGTCGGGTTCAATGCGCGGTCTGGCCAATCTGACGTCGCATCCGCTATCCTCCATTCCCTCGGCCTAGAACTGCCACGGCGCCTTCAGGCCGCATTCTTCGAGGTCGTGCAACGAGCCGCAGCTAATTCGAGCGGCGAGATTACGCATGACGCGTTGAGCGCACTATTCAAGGAGACATACGGATATGACACTCCATCAGGGAGACTGTCGTTGAAGACTTTCGAACTAGACCGCGATGAAGGTGGATCGCGTTTTACAGGCGAGTTTATGTTCGACGACAAGATCCAGCGCCTTACTGGCGTCGGGAACGGACCGCTATCGGCGCTGCTATCCTGCCTGCACAAATCTATTGAGGGTTCGCTCGTGATTCGCGAGTACTCGGAACACGCCCTCGGCCAGGGAACGGAAGTCGGCGCTGTGAGTTACGTCGAACTGGTTTACGAGGTGACGGAGAACGCGCAGGCGCGCAAGACATCTCAGTGGGGTGTCGTTGCCGACACTGATATCGCAGCATCTGGTCTACATGCCGTTATGTTGGCGTTGAGTCGAGTGGACGCGGTGTGGAAGACGCCAGCTTGAAGGCTCTGGTGGATGAGAAGGATAGCAAAGAAGATCTTGAAACAGAAGTACATGTTGTATCTATACGAGAACGAATTTCGACATCTGTACTCATACCTACCACCTCCTCAGCCCCGTGCTTATTCAAATTTATTAATGGCTGACCGTTCACAACGTTGATTGGTCGAGCCACAACTGTACAGTTTAAGCTCATTAAGGAAATCGCACTTCGGCATCTCCAATCTCGCCTCACATTCCCCTGTCGACACTACCGCAAGCATATCATGGAAAACGATCAGGTGCGTTGTAACGGTGGTGGTTGCAGAGACATGTTTATTGATGTGTTCATTCCAGGGCCTTCTTGTCGACCTTTACGTCCCACGCAAGTGCGCGGCAACCAGTGAGTAGTACTCTGCGTCTTTGGAGAATATAGGCCCCGACGCAGCTGCTGACAATGTGCTATCTTGGATCCAAGGCCGTCTCATCACCTCAAAAGACCACGCGTCGGTGCAGATTGTGATCGCTGACGTGGACGCAAATGGCCGTGCACTGCCGACTTCGACTTCTTTCGCACTCTGCGGCCAGGTGCGCGCCCAAGGCGAGGGCGATGACTCATTGAACCGGCTGGCCACGAAAGCAGGACGTAAGCCTGATCTTGCCGTTCTTCTGTGATGAAATCGGCGTTGACGACGGAGCTTTGATTGACTTTGCAGTCCTGCGTAATGTGTGGAGTCCTATAAAATGACATTATCGCTTCACATTCGGAGTGTGTAGTTGTTCTCTGTAATAGCAGCTATATTTCATTAAATCTTTGACATGCACGACGCTGTACGATGACGACCCTGCTGCGCCGGCAGTGGCTATGACCTTTGTTGAGAGCGAGTCACGTGTGTTGACCGCAGCGTAAGAGCGGAGCGTGACGAAGCGGGGAGATCACATACATTGGAACCTGGACTAGTCAGGCTTACTGTAACTGCGGAGGAGCCAAAGGAGGTTGAAATGACATGGCCCTGAACCGCAGCTCTCCTGACTGCAGCGTTCTCTCCGTCGTATCCGTGTGTCGAATCTCCTGTTGCGTGGCACTTTTATTAAGACTTATCTCTTACCATCCACCGCCAGTCAGACTCGATGGTCGAGATAACCCAAACGGCTACAGGCACGCCACCCACCCAAGGGGAAGACGACGCAAAGTACAGGCTGGTGTATACAAAGTCCAAGGTTTATGTTAATCCAACTGCTTACGCCCGTGACAATATCGCCGGATTCGTTGCCATCGTGAAACGCGTGCGCATATCGTTCTTTCTATCCCGAACCGTATCACACACCCCGTCTGACTCGTATACTAAAGGAGGCACTCACTTCGACGTATCTTCTTGCATGGATCCCAGAAAATCTTTTGACTGAGAAGGGTCAAGACGAATGGGACAAGTTCCTCAAGACAGAGGAGCGGCCTTTGGTCGGCGATGAAGATGAAGGTCCGTCCTGCCTGTTACATCCATCTTCATGTCGTTTTTAAACACGTCCTCGCATAGATGGCGTGTTGATCGACTTGCCCACATCGAGACCAGAGTCCTACGCCTTCTCCGTTCCATTAACCTCAATATATTCTCTCCTAGTTCAACCCCCTTCATTATCTTCTTGGTGTAAGCCCATTCACGTATATGATCCTACCTGGTACTAGACACAAACTTTAGATGGTTCCATCGGGGTCAATATCATCAGTGGCTCCACCCTACCGACACTTTACTTCCACGACGACGAATCGCACTCTTTCTCCTTGCCGTCAAAGTCCTCATCTTCACCTAGTGCATCGACATCTTATCCCCCACCACCATCCCTTGCAGGACAGGCTGCTACCGGAAGACCCATAACGTCGTGGGGTGGTGAAGATCTCCTCTCCCGCCTACGTTCATATGCCTCGCTCCTCCGTTCCAACCTCCAACCTACCCTATACCTCGTTGATCCCTCCAAAGCGGACATCGAGGTGCACTCAACTCAATTATTCTCCGATGACGTGGTAGATGAGATCCTTGCTCGATCGTCTTACGCCAATTCCCATTCCCCCGTACCAGTGCACCGTCGACCGCGCCCTTTGTCTGCCGGTGGTACTCCACCAAACCCTTATTCACAACACTCCTCCGTCCTACATCGCTCGATGCCAATACAGTCCTCCCCGGCTGCTGCGTCCTCGCAGGCTCGCACAGCACTCCTGCAGTCCTTTGCGAACATTACGCGAGCCACCCGACACGCCGCGCAGAACATTCTCTCGCACCCTCTTGCAAAACCAATCGTGCCACATCTCCCGGATCCCGTCAAGTCACTTGTGAATGCCAATGGCGACCTCGAATGGGGCAGCTGGGTGGAAAAGGGTGGCGTTGGGGAATTTGAGAGCGCGCGCGTCTATCTCGCACGTTGGGCACGCATCGTCGCGGAGGAGGGTGAGCGTGCGCGGCGACGAGAGGCCCAGGCAATTCCGGCGAATGCTTCAGCGTCTACGACGGAGGAAACCGGAGAGCTGGGTATTTTCGAGCTCCTACACTCGACCGCGAACCTTCCAACGCCAAAGTCATCCAGGGATCCAAAACACCCTGTTGATGCGGACGTGTCAAGCGAGTGGTTCGCTCCCGACGGGCGCCCACTTATTACGATGGAGAAGTTACGCATGGAGATTTTCAGGAGGGGTGTGAGCGATAAGGATAATGCGAGGAGGAAGTTATGGCCGTATCTTCTTGGGGTGTATGGATGGGACGTCACTGAAGACGAACGGCAAAGACTCTGGGAAGATAAGATGTAGGTCCAGTCTTGAACTGTCTATTTGCTTTCCCCGTTAACGATGGCCCTCAGGAAACGATACCATGAGATCAAGGACGAGTGGTTCGGCAAGCCAGAGGTTTTTGACCGTCAGGACGTGATCGAGGTATTTTGAGTGTCTTGTGTCGTGTTACGGGCAATTGACCTGACTGCCGTTACAGGAACGTCACCGAATAGATGTTGACTGCCGGAGAACGGACCGTACTCAACCACTCTTCGCAAACGAGACGCCGTCAGAGACGCCCCTCGACCCAGAGAAGCAGCAACACCAACATTATTCAACGATCTCACCTACGCCAATCGAGGTTGGCGCACAGTCACCATCCAATGAGCACATAGATAGGCTCGGCTCCATTCTCTTGACGTACAACTTTTATGAGAAGAATTTGGGTGCGCTATCCTAGCCCTTCATTCTTTTGGAGAGTGTCAGCGCTGACATGTAGGTTGCGAAGGGTACGTGCAGGGCATGTCGGACCTTTGCGCGCCCCTGTATGTTGTTGCTGGTTCGGACGAGCCACTGACGTTCTGGTGCTTTGTGGAGGTGATGAACCGAATGGTGCGAACGGAAGGCTCGCTATCTCCCTGCGCGCCAGACTGAATGACTGTGTATTTGCAGAAACAAAATTTCCTCCGCGACCAGAGTGGGATGAAGAAACAGCTTTCGACGCTCCAGCAACTGTTGCAAATCATGGATCCTGAGCTATATCGACACTTCGAGAAGACGGAAGGATTGAACCTATTCTTCTGCTTCCGGTTGGTCCTTTTCAGTGTTTGTCGCTTGGCTTTTGTTGACAAAGTCTCGTCGGGCAGTTGGATCCTCATCGCGTTCAAACGCGAATTTACTTTCGAGGATGTCCTGCGTTTGTGGGAGGTTCTGTGGACGGATTACTACACGAACGGAATGGTACTGTTCGTCGCACTTGCAGTGTTAGAGTCCCATCGGGACGTCATCCTTCGGTATCTCGTTGAGTTTGACGAGATCTTAAAGGTATGCTCTGCGTCTCCTCGCCTCCCGCGTGGCTGATTCTCAGAATTGTGCCCGTGTGATTTTTAGTATTGCAATGAACTGAGCATGACAATCGAACTCGACACGACGCTCGCCCAAGCCGAAGTCCTCTTTCTCTCCTTCCAGCAGTTGGTCGCGGACATGGACCGTCGTCGCGTCGAACAACATTCCTCGGCCATGAACGGTCTTCGACATCGCAGAGGGAGTAAAGCAGCGCAGCAGGTCGCGTTCCCGGAATTGAGCGAGGAGCTGCGGGAGTTGCTCGTGGCACGTCGCGCTTCGTAGTACTGGTCGGTCGACATGGTTAGAACGTATAGCGACCATCCGCATTCTGTGTCGTCCTTCAAGGTCTGACCGACACTTGCACAACACACATACATAAGAACTGTACACAGTGTATACACTTCATTCCTTTATTTTACGACGAAATAGAATGAACCGGAACGCACCCAAGCAATTCCACCTTTCTCCAAGGATTGAGTGCCAGTACAATAGTAGTACAATATTAATACAGTTGTACGCTGATGGAAGCGAAGCAGCTTCGCCCTTGACGCGCCTGACGACTTTTAATAAGCGAAGATGGCATTTTCCGAAGGCCCCCATTGGCTTGACCTCCGTTCTTCTGTTCCATTGATATACAGTACCTCTGGACATTTGTCGATACTGAGGACTGAGGCGGTATTCCGCTCGACATCACTGTGTTGGAGGCCAAACTGTTTATTATATCTACCACATATCCCCCGCAGACGACAGAAGCCTTCGGGTTTGTTGAAGACTACGCGTTGCATCCATGAACCCATGGACATGGGCAATGAGCTTGCTGGTATCCATGTTGTCTTCCATCATTTACTATCATCTACCTCAGCAAGCATCAAGACTCAAGCGCTTAAGCCGAGTCACAAGCCCCCACGTCACGATGGGGTGCCTTACTGTCAATGCTGTGTACTGTAGCGACTGCTTAGCCTCGGGGTTTCTTCTCCTTTGCAGGCTCTCGCCCCACCAGTTGGCAACTACTCTAAGCAGACAATTACCATAGTCTACCCAGAAATACTACGGCATTCTCTCTCCGTCGTGACGTCGTCTCACAGTCTTGCTTGTGACGACCAACACCTCGTTAACGAAGGTGTTTATTAATCTCCTACCTGTGCAAAGTATATCCAATGCTTGACCCTAACTTACGCCCATCTCTTTCAAGCAATCACCTAGCGTCCCTGTGTAAATAGATAACACAGTGATTCGAGGCGCGACGCTGTCCTCGCTCTGACCCCCACACTCCACTACCCTACTATCATCCCCTTACGACGGACCAAGCCCCTCCCAGAGGCTCCATTTCTCGCCTACGCGTGTTATGGCTGAGCAGACAGGATCGACTCGCTTCCAAGCGCTTTTCGAGTCTGCTTTGCAGGCTTATGAGAAAAAGACGGGTGTCGTATTAGCTGAACACCCATTCGCCATGCAACTTCAGCATTGCGACTCCGTCGAAGACATGACTACCCTTCTGCAAGGTCAAGCACAGGCCTTCGATGATTTTCAGGGAAGCGATAGAATCATGAAGTCAATCAAGACTATTGTATCAGTTTTAACACCACTTTCTGGGCCCCTCTCCGTCACTGCCGCTGTTGGCTTGGTGAGTCCTGAAGCACTAATGGCATGTTTTACATCCCTGATCGTTTTTTCAGACATTATTCCCACATACGAAAGCAATACAAGCTGGTCTTGGTATCTTACTTGACGTATGTCTTGTTCTCTAGTCTATAAGTAGATATCCTTCTGATATCAAAGTGAACCAGGTGGCCAACGGTATTATATCTAGTTGTGAAGTACTCGCCGACTTGCTCGAATCGATCGAACACTTCGTCCATCGTCTCGAAATATATACACAGTTATCTCCTACGCTTGCAATGGACGAGATATTAATCAAATTATTCGTGGAACTGGTCTCCACGCTCGCTCTGGTGACTCGAAAGCTCAAGCGGCGACGATCGCGTGAGTCCCTTCTCACTATCGTGTCGTGTTAACTTACTCAGGGAGACGCAGTGAAATGGGTAAAGAATTTTTTCGGGGTCAAGGACATCAAGGCGGCCCGGCAGAGCGACTCATGCAAGAAGAGGTCCGGACTACAGCGGCTCAGACTCTCGGGCTTGTAGATGGTTTCGTAAGAAATCTCACGGATGGTGAGTGGACACGCCTCTGCTGACAAGGCATCAACTGACGTTGTCCGGAAGTCCCCAGTACGTTTTGTTGGCGATAACAACTAATCAAGTGTCTAACTGAGTGATAGAGCTTGATAGAATGACGAGCGAGGTGGATAATTCGAAACGTCAGTTGTCACTTCAAATTGGCATCACTACCCAGAATCGCTGAAATTGTATGACAGATGACAAGTTGCTGCGTGATATTCGAAGTTGGCTCTCTCCTCCTGATCCATGGAAAAACCACTACATTGCCCGCGGATCACGTCACAGGGAGACCGGGGCGTGGTTCGTTAACGGCAACACGCTCTCGGAATGGAAAGCATCCGGACCCAGTTCCTTGCTTTGGATCCATGGGAAACGTCAGTTGTCGACTATCACTCACCTTTTTGCAGAGACTGACGTTTTACTCTCACGTAGCGGGTTCTGGCAAGAGCGTTCTTTGGTCCGTAATCCCTTCAAAGCTTTCGTCTTGAGAACTCACGGTGTTGACCAGTTCCACAATAATCGAAGACATCGAGACTATGAGTAAATCTGGTCGCGCATCACTCGCTATGTATTATTATGACTTTAGGGAGGACCAAAAGAAAGACCTCCGTGGGTTGCTCTCGTCTGTCCTCGTCCAGCTCTACGACCAATCGAACTCCTATCACGATATCCTCTCTACTTTCTATTCAAAATATCACAATGGTGCAAAACAAAACCCCAGCAACGACGACCTCGTTCAGTGTTTAATGGACTTATTGAAACTCCAAGGACCGCCGCCGGTTTATCTGATCGTAGACGCCTTGGATGAATGTCCAAGCACCTCTGCCCTGTCGTCTCCTCGGGAGGGTGTCCTATCGTTCTTGGAAGACGTCATCGAGGCGCAACTCCCAAATCTGCATATATGCGTTACCAGTCGGCCCGAGACCGATATCAAGGCCATCCTCGAGCCACTAACCTTCCGTTCTGTTCCCTTACACAAGGAGCATGGACAAAGCGAGGACATTAAGAACTATGTCGAGTCGGTCGTAAACACCAATAGAAACATGCAAAATTGGAATTCGGAGCTCAAGCAACTTGTAATTGACGTCCTGACCGAAAGAGCTGATGGCATGTAAGGCATTCATACCTTATTTCTTCGTGACACACACCCTTACCTCTCTGGTAGGTTCAGGTGGGCGTATTGTCAGCTGGAGTACCTCGCCGACTGTCTCCCAGCACGTATCCGGCATGCACTGGACACATTGCCGGTGACGCTTGATGAGACATATGAACGTACGTTGCGAGAAATCAAAGACTCAAAGTGGGAATTTGCCCGACGTCTCCTCCAATGTGTCACCGTGGCTTTCCGCCCCCTCCAAGCTGAGGAACTGGCGGAAATCCTCGCATTTGATTTCGAAGCCGGATAGATCCCGAAATTTCATGAAGATTGGCGTCTAGAAAATCCAGTAGAAGCGGTGCTATCCACGTGTTCCACATTGGTTTCCCTTGTCACTGTCAGAGACTCTCAAATCATTCAATTTGCACACTTTTCTGTGAAGGAGTTCTTGACGTCTGCCCGCTTTGCTCAGAAACGTGACACTATTTCTCACCGCTACCACATTTCTACGACACCTGCCCATACCCTCGTCGCCCAAGCATGTCTGGGGATGCTATTGCACCTGGATCAAAACATCACCAGAGACAGCCTGACAGGGTTTCCTCTTGCTGGTTATGCTGGCGAGTACTGGTTCGATCATGCCCGTTTTAAGGGTGTCGCGCAAAATGTTGACAAAGGGATGAGACGGCTTTTTGACAAGAGTAGACCACATCTTTCGATTTGGCTCTGGATATGTGACCCAACGGTGTACCCCCCGAAGCGAGACGGATTAGCTGAACAACCATTGCCACCCCGTGGGACCCCCATACATTATGCCGCTTTTTGCGGCCTGCACGACGTCATAGAGACTTTGGCAATTGAGGATCCAAAGGATGTGAATTCCCAGAGCTTTTCCAACAGCTCAACACCTTTGCACCTAGCTTCAAGACAGAGCCACACGGAGGTTACACGCCTCCTCCTCGACCATGGCGCCGACGCAACCGCCCAGGACACTTACGGCGAGACACCGCTGCATGAGGCGTCCAACATGAATGTCGCACAGCTCCTCCTCGAGCACGGCGCGGATGTGGCCGCCCAGAGCAAGCGCGGATGGGCACCACTTTATCGGGTGTCCTTCTATGGATACGTGTGGTTCGCACGCCCCCTCCTCAAGTACAGCGCCGACGCGGCCGCCCAGGACGATGAGGGGTGTACACCGCTTCACCGGGCGTCTTCCTTTGGAAGCGAGGAGATCGTGCAACTCCTCCTCGAGCACGGTGTCGATGTGGCCACTCAGAACAAGGAAGGGTGGACATCGCTGCATTGTGCATCCTTACACGGTCACGTAGATATCGTACGCCATCTCCTCGACCATGGCGCCGATGTGACTGTCCAAGACAAGAATGTAGAAACACCGCTGCACTTGGCATCTGGCATAGGTTCCATGGAGATTGCACAGCTTCTCGTTGAACACGGCGCCGACGTACATGCCCAGAGCAAGTGGGGGGCAACACCACTGCATGTGTCTACTTGGGGCGTAGACTCGGAAGTTGCACAGTTTCTCGTCGAGCACGGCGCCAACGTGGCCGCCCAGGATACGGCCGGGAACACCCCACTGCATTATGCGTCCTACTATGGTGATCGTTTAGAAACCGCGCGGTTCTTCGTCGAGCACGGTGCCGATGTGGCCGCCCAGGATGAGGAGGGGGTAACACCGCTACATTTCTCGTCCTTAAGGGGTAGTACGGAGCTCGCACGGCTCCTCCTCGAGCACGGTGCTGACATGGCCACCCAGGATACGGATGGGAGGACACCACTGCATTGGGCGTCCTATCAGGGTCACATGTATATTGCACGGCTCCTGGTTGAGCATGGCGCCGACATGAACGCCCAAGACAAGCAGGGAGGGACACCACTACATTGTGCGTCCCATCAAGGTCACCTGGAGGTCGTACATCTCCTCATCGAGCAGGGCGCAGACGCTACAACCCAGTGCAAGGAAGGGGGGACACCACTACATTGGGTATCCGCCACTCGGATGAAAGTCACACAGACCCTCCTCGAGTACAGTGCCGACTCGGACACTACTGTCCAGGACAAGGAGAGGGCAATACAGTTGCATCAGAGTCACGGGGAAGTTGCACGGTTTCTCCTCGAGCATGGCGCCGACACGGCCTCCCAGGACAAGCACAAGGGGACACCATTACACTGGGCATCCTCTGAAGGTCGCATGGAGGTTGCACGGCCCCTCCTCGAGTACAACGCCGATGTGACTGCTCAGGACATAGACGGGAGGACACCGCTGTATTGGGCGACCTATCAGGGTCGCGTGGAGGTTGCAAGACTCCTCCTTGAACATGGTGCCGATGCCGCCACCCGGGACAAGGACGGGCGGACGCCACTGCATTGGGCGTCCTCAAGGAGCCACGTGGAGGTTGCACGGCTCCTCGTCGAGCATGGTGTCGATGCAGCCGCCCAGGACAAGGGGGGTTCGACACCGCTGCATCGGGCTGCCTTAAGGGGTCATGTCGAACTTACACAGCTCCTCGTCGAGCACGGTGTCGACATGGCCACCCAGGACCAAGGGGCTTTCTCACCATTGCACCTGGCAGCCTCAGGTGGCCACGTGGAGGTTGCACGGCTCCTCGTCGAGCACGGCGCAGACATGGCTGCCCAGGACAAGGGGGGTTCGGCGCCGCTGCATCGGGCGACCTCCGGTAGTCACTTGGAACTTGCACGGGTCCTTGTCGAGCACGGCGCCGACGTGTCCGCCCAGGACTGGAAAGGGTGGACGTCGTTACATCGGGCGTCCTCAGGGGGTCATGTGGGAGTGGCACGGCTCCTCATCGAGCATGGTGCCGACCTGGCTGCCCGGGACAAGCAGGGGTGGACATCGCTGCATCGGGCGTCCTCAGGCGGACACGTGGGGGTTGCACGGCTCCTCCTCGAGCATGGCGCCGACGTGGCCGCTCAGGACAAGGATGGGTGGACACCAGTACGTCGGGCATCCTCAGGGGGTCGTGTGAGAGTCGTACAGCTCCTCACCAAGCATGGTGCCGATACATCAATCCAGGATCCACCACAGATCCAGAAGCTCGCAACAATGTGAAACAGATTCCATCTTGTTAGTATTGACGGGAAGATATCGCTCTATTTACCGTTATTATCATGTCACACGGGCTGTAATACTTATTACATATCTATATCGAAGATGACTGAAGGTGGCTTCGTAGGTGATAAGGAAAATCCAATATGATGCATTCGTGCTGTTCCATCTCTTATATACAATTAAATGGGTACTACAAACATGTTTGAGCACGGAATAGCACTAATCACCACCATTTTTGAGGTAGCAACTGAGTTATGGAGGCCCCAACAATGCATGGACAAGGTTCTACTACTGATGGCGCATACGTAGGATATTGGAAATGTGCGACTTGCAAGTATCAACCTGGCCTGACTGGATGGGGTGATGGGGATATTCCCATCATTCGCAACACTTGATATCATCAGAGAGCGTAAGGGTATCATCGCTGCTGCCGCTCATCTGCTGCGACTCATAGGAGTGACGCAGTCGAGGTTCCTGACAGACCCCCTTTTCGGGCCAATAGAGTAAACCCGCTGCACAGCTCCGCCTTTGGGGAGAGGTCGTGTTCAAACTAGTCCCATTAACGGAATCAGCGAGACTACCACCTACTCTAGGAATGAGGAACTTCGACTGGGCGTCTCAACCCAGTAATGGACTGGTGCTGACAGTGCCAACGTGGTAGATTTGGTGCACCAAGGCTCGGGGCTCAAGGGATGTGGACACAGAAAACACAACTTTGTCGACCAAAGTTAAGCTGAAGAATCCTCCTCTGGGATGCGGCGGATGATATGGATGTCCTCTAGAGGGATACTGCTATGGGATGAAGCCTTTTCTCAGCCTTGAACTAGTATGCAAGCGTAGAGATGGACTTCTGAGGCAAGCTTCTGAAAGACAACGTCATAAGCCACGGGTAGCGCCGTATCGTTTGCGTGCGTCTCATGCAGGACGACTGGCGAGTGCGGTCTTGGTATGTGTTCACGTGGTGGTCACGATGGAGAGATTGACACTCCTATGTGTGTATTCTTAGGGCAGGTGGAATACGAGGTTGCGGAAAGGCCGGCCTGCAGAGGGACATTCTCAGCGGCGTGCCAGTGGGCCTGAACCCTGGCGGATACGCACGACTCGAATGACATCTTGAGCACACACAAAGGTCCGGCTCATGCCAATGCCACCACCTAGACTCTTGATCTCTAGCTGTTATCTCCTGTCGATCGCACGACGTAATCGACAAGTCCATTCGGATTGCAATAACCTTGGTGCCTAGGTCTAACACTCCCACGTAAATGACTTTGTCTTTGAGCGCGGAGTCGCCGCGGACACGGAGAAAGCAGCAGATGTCGGTGCGGTGCGTGCGCTATTAGCCGTGAGTGAAGAATCGATGTTATGTTCCAGGTCATCGCCGTGGGCTGCCATGCCGATTCGGAGGGACTGTCATTGCAAACGAGAGGTGAGGTTGGCAATTCTTGACGATAGCGCAGCCAGTACTCACGGGTTCCAGGGTGGCAAGGCACAGACGCTACCACCGCCGGGTTTTATTTGCATACGGTACGGGAGGACGACCTCTGGACGCTAGACTTGTTGGTAAACTCATGGTTGCCAGTACTGGTATGGCTGACCCACTGGCGGCCATTATCACTAGCTACCAGAGGTATGCCCGCCTTGTGTCTGTCTTGCTAGTATTACCATCGTTAAAGCGGTCACAAAAGAACTGGAGATCAATAGTATGTGAGGCAGAGATACGTAGCCAAAGTAGATTGCATTACAACGCGAGCGGCCCGTAGCCCGAGGGGCAATAGTACTCATGGTTCTAGACTGTCAGGTCGTCCGTCTCTTATGTTCTCGCAACTCCGAATTCTACGCACCTACGCCAAGCTGGATGACGCGTCAATAGCGGCCAAGAAGCTCCCACCGACGGTCTACTTTTCTCACACAGCCCACACACTCACCATCTTCGACGCCTACCCAAAAGCCCTCTTCCACTTTCTCATCTTGCCCCGTCTGCCCCAGCCCCAGTCTCAAACCGCCACCACCTCGCGTACTACCCTCTCAAACGACGACAGCGACGACGGTGAAAAAAGGGGAGGTAGAAACAGAGAAGGTGGCGATGACGACAAAGGTAAAGAAAAAGGAGGCGATCCAAACTCCAACTCGGACGCGGTACTGGCCAACTCGGAAACGGCCCTGACGAGCCTACGCACGCTCCTACGGAGCGTCACTACCACCACTACTACCAGCCCTTCTCCGTCGGACGCGAAAGCGCGAGCAAGAGGGACGCTACGCGTCTTGGCGGACGAAGCGACGCGTTTACAAAACGAGATCTCGCGCGAGATGCACACGCGCTACGGTTTCGCGTGGCCCATCTGGGTCGGCTTTCACGCCGTCCCTTCAATGGAGTAAGGCAACGTTCCCTCTCCTCTAAATCTAAATCGACTGCATCTCTCAGCCTGTCTTGACGTGCCGAGTTTTTAAAAACATAAATAAATTAATAGACACCTCCACTTGCACGTCATATCGTCCGATTTGACGGCCGAGGCCCTCAAGACCAAAAGACATTACAACTCGTTCAGTCCACGCGTCGGGTTCTTCCTCCCGCTCGCCGAGGTGCGCGCGTGGTTCGAGGAGAAAAATCCCGATGGTGATGGCGGTGATAATGGCGGTGAAGATGGCGATCAGGAGTTTGCAAGGGTGGTGCGTCATTTTATTCTATCTTCGTTTTCAGTTGGCCTTTTAGTTCGACGTGTTCTGTTTTCTGAATTAGATGGCGCGCCTCGCGCCAGACAAGTACGAGCCACGTCTCAAGGATGCGCTCGTGTGTTTTCGATGTGGTGAGACTGCAAAGAATATGCCCACTCTTAAGAAGCATCTCCAAGAAGAATTCGACGCGCTGCGAAAGCGCGAAGTGGGCAAGCTGAAGCGGAAGCTTGAGACAGAACCCGCGTCGGGTGGTAGCGGCCTTGACGACGGAGAGGGTAGGAAAAAGACCAGCCGAATGTCGTCGTCTTAGGATGCGGAGACATTCAGAATACTTGATTGTCGAAGGCGCCGCATTCCAGCACGTCTATGTTTCAGTCCATACAGGCCGTTCCTCATATACATTATGCGACGATCGCATTCCCTGATATCTATTCAGCCCCACACTTCCCAGTTTGTCCGACATCCGTACTCCTACAACCACCGAAGTCTCGTGCTCAGACGTTCTTGCGGGATCTTTCGCTAGCTCGGCGGATGGCCCAAGTGAATTCATATGTCTTACACGCGTCTGCGCAGTAAGCTCAGTAATCGTGTGCGTCATCCATGGCACGCAAAATTCACGCACCCTCATATGAGCTGAGAATCGTAGCATACTCGGGGTCCGCTTCGATGTCTTCGACGATGTCGATTAGGTTGGAAACCTCTGAGAAGAATGGGTCATCGTCTGGGAAGTGGTGTGTCTCTTCTAGGTCCGAGCCGGGGCGCCGAATATAGAGCACGGGCTGCACGTAGGGGTTGACGAGCCTATCAATGCGGAGAACAAACGCAGGTGTCAGAAGATGGATCAGAGAGCAGGTAGAGAACAAGGGGGCGTACTTGAACTGATATCCATCGGCATATATCTCGAGCTCGCACGAGTAGTTGTGGCCTTGCAATGCGACGACATGAGTGAAGCTGCCAACAGCACCATTCTCGTATTTCCATGTCGCAGACGTGACGCGCGGGATACGATTCTCCGGTGCAATGCAGGTCTCGTCGATATTCTGTTTGGTCAAAACGCCCGCATTCTCATACCACTCGAGTGAGTGGGCAGTAACGGTGGAGATATCGACATCACCGCCAAAGTATCGCGACAAGTCACAAAAGTGGGTACCCTGCTCGACGACAGGGCCACAACTGTGATGGAGTGCAAACGTGATTCTTAGTACAAAATGCCAGGCCACGAATGAGACAAGGACGGTACCTCTTGGACTTATCCCACCAATCCGGCTTGGCAATTGCTTCATACGCGCACGCATAGCGCGCGATGGTAGCCATTACCTGAAGATTGTTGGTCTCTATGATCTGCTTGATCATCTGGACGCCTTTCAAGTAACGTAACATGTATCTAGGCGCGCGCATATATTCACTATGACCGAAAAAAAAAGCAGACTTGCGCTCACCCGACGGAACAGACGGCGCCACTGTCGATTATGGCTTGAGACACCTTGAACCCCTCTTCAATCTCCTCCTCTGGGCCTGTGGCAATCGGCTTTTCGATGAACAATGCGGCTTCAGGGAAATACCGCAAGACCTGGAGCTCGATATCGCGACCAGGACGCGTAGTACCACGGAACATTGGGGGCGAGCCAACGATGACAGCGCGAGGACGCTCCCTGGTGGTCATGTTCTTGACAAATTCCTCGAGAGTCTTGAAGACGCGAGTGTGTTCATATGCGGAACGCACGAATGTCTCACGCTTCTTGGCGAGGACTGAGGCCGCGCGGTCAATAGCGGGGTCGATGAGGGCGACAACCTTGAGACGGGGGCCAAGCTTACTGAAGGGCCGAGAGTAGTGAGAGGCATGGAGGGCGGGGTAAAGGCGGAGAAGACGCACTGCTCAAAGCGGAAAGAGTGGTTCCAAGGACCTTCATCAGACCCTACGAGAGGAAGAAGATAAGGAGAGAATGTCGGTTAGAGATCGGACGGATGCGGACCAAACATAATGTTCCCGGCGCCGACAAATACAACATTAAAGACATCACCGCCCCGGATCTGAAAGACCCTAGATAGAAACGGAAGAAGATTCGTCAGTTTATGAACAACGAAGCACAGTTGGAGCTGATAATCAGGAAGCAAGGCAATCGGTTGGCGACAAAGCGGGAATGTGGCTCATTTTGCTCATGGGTCGTAGCTCACGCAATTTGACAGACGATAGGCAGACGAAGTGGCAGCGCTGCACTGACCTGTCCATGGGAATCAACCTGGAAGGGTCGATAGATGAACGCCTTGAGAGGGCCTCTGAATCGCGTCGCGAAGGTCTGCGACTCCCTGGGTGGTAAGCCATGGTGTCTAGTCTTCTTTGTGGGCATATGCGAGGAGGGCAAAGTCAAAATGTTAGGTTTGGATGGACGAGGGAATGAGGAGACTCACGTCGAAAGGGAAGGTGAAGACCAAGGTTAAGAGTGAGGGAGAGAAAGAGCGAAGAGATGGCGGGTTGAGACGAAGATGAGCGTTCGGGTACGAAGTGGGTGATTTAAACGGTCCCGAGGGCAAAAAAAAAGGTGGCGAAGTATCACTTGACCAGACGAGGTACTTGTGCGGCGACCGCTCCGTACGTCATACTCGATGGGAAAAAAAATTGTTTATAGCACTGTGTAATTGCATCCAACCCGACAAGCAAGTGAAAGAAGGGGGTATAGAGAAATCATGCAATGCGAGGAAGCAAGTGCGTCCCCGACGGCTTGCGCCCATTAAATAATACAGTTTCGCTAGTAGCCGCGAGGCTGATACTTTCCTCTGCTGCTCTCTAATTCCTGTCGCCGCCTTTCCGCTGCCTCGAGGCGCTCTGTCATCGTGCGGAGTTCCTCTTTTAGTTTATCGTGCTCTTCCGAAAGTCTCATCACGTTGCTTTGACGTCTCTGCACGATGCTGGCACGCTTGTGCACTTTTGCAAACTGTCGGACATCTGAAGTGGCCGTTTGAGCGGTGTGGGCACCTTCCGGTCGTGTCGGTTGGCTGCATAAGAAGAGTGATGGGTTGTTCGGGGTCGAAAAATGTCGAATGATACATAAACAAACCGACTCACGCAGGCGAAGGCGGAGCGGGTCCGAAAATGGACTCGAAAGAGTGTCTCAACTCTGCGACGTTGAGGTCTATGGGAGATAGTTCCGGTAAAGTCGGGGGGACAGGGGGAGCTGTAGGATAAACGGGAGAGGCACGGCCGCCGAGGTCATCATCGTGATCGGGCAAATCATTCGGAGGCGTGGGATCAAGTTGCTCGTCTAGTGAAAGGGGAGGAGTGGAGAGGACATGGTGGTGATCATGGGCGGGCAGGGATGGATTGGTATCATCTTGTCTGTTTTGATTGACGGCAGAGGCAGTGTCAGGTGGGCGGGCGGTGAACTCAGAATAGACGCGTACTGGAGAGAGGAGTGATGTAACGGGAGATCTGCTTGGGAAGAAGACATTTTCACAGGGGAGAAGTAAAACGAACGAAAAGGAGTAAAGTAGAGGAGAGAGAACGAGGGGGTGTCCAAACAGGTGCGGGATGGGTATTTCCGTTTAAAGGCGGACGTTCCGGGAGATTGGCGGTGTGGGTGGGCGCAGAGGAGTTTCCATTTGAGAAGAGAGGGTGGTGCCTGCTTCCCAAGGCTTCTATTCTCTCAATTACTGCACCTTTCTCGTTTCGTTCCGTCTCATCTCGTTCCCGACCGAGTTTGTATGAGAGGAGAGCTTTGCGAGTACTAGTGGCCAGTGCACGCTTCTCTCACGTTCGATGTCTCCCTCCACGACCACGACCACGACCAGGCCCATCATCGATTCCTCTTCCTCCTTCGACTGGAGGTCTTTCCCCACCTACCCGCAGCCTCTCAACGGTCCACTCACCCCCGCCACCTCCACAGACCCTGACCATTCTCCCCTTCATCATTCTTCTGCTCTCCCCCACAACAACTCGCCTCCAATTTCCATGTCCTTCCCTGTACAGACTAGCTATCCTTACTCCTTTCACGACTCGCACCTTCCAGTCCAGTCCCACGTCCCTCCTGTAAACCCTCACTTTGCCTATCCTTCTCCAGAAATCGACATTCAGCACATGCTCGAAATGCCCATGCCCAACAACATCGTTCACGATTCTCAAGATTCCGCCCATCCCCCTCTTCTTTCTCACTCGGAACGCGATCACGAAGCAATGCTCTCCCCCGTATCCGTCAGCAGTTACATGACCCCCTGCCAATCCCCTGTAGACCTTCGTTCGCCACTCGATTATCCAACCCCGACTTCCATCCATTCCCCCCTAAAGGGCCCTCTCGTCCACACGATCCTTCCCTCGTCCTTTCCCGAAAATCATGTCATTAATTTCGATGTATCCGTGAGTATCTTCTCTCTACCCCCTTTTCCCCATCCACACTGCCTCTCTCTCTGTCTCAAACTCGGTCGTTGAACTCTATTGCCGCGCATGTCATTCTTAGACGCACGCATTCCCAAAACGTTCCAAGGCGCCTCAGCCTCCGGAAACGGACCCTTATGCGGCCGCATTCCTCCAATCACAGATCGGACCCGAGAAATGGGGTATCTTCTCCGCTCGCCTTTACGAGCGTCGCCTTGGTGGTCCAAAAGCTCGCTCCCGCGGCAAAAAATCATCCGGCGATCCCGAATTACGAAACTCTGGTGCATGTGCCCTTGATTTCCTAGTCAAAGTTGAGATCGTAAAGGAGGTCTTGCGAATCTATGTACCGTATGTCTCTCTCTTACTCATCTCCCCCTGTTCTTACGTTAATATCTTTTTTTTCCGACTTTCAGCCACCCATACAATCCTTTCAAATCTCTGACACATCCTTACCCTGATTGTCCTGCAGGCCATGTCACACTCACCCGAGCCGCTGTGCTCGCTCTCTCGGGCTGGTCCAACACCCAATTTTCTTACTGGGCACGCCGTGCAGAGGCCATATGTGTCCTAGCGCCTCACGACAAGACCTTGTATGAGGTCGCTGTCGCTCTTGATCGGCGTCTTCGACCCCTCGTGGCTGCGCCACGTTATGATGGTTCACCAGATTCGGCTTATCCATCGCCCGCATCGTCCCTTTCGTCACTCACTGCGAGCTCCCCCAGCTCCGCAAGCCCCCCTCCCTCTTTCCATGAGCCCCCCGAGCCGAACGTGACCGGCAAAGGCCTTGATGCGCTTATCGATGCCGTCAAGCGCCGCACAGGCGCATCTCCTTTCCTGCGCGGAAAGCATGCGAGTCTCGATCCGTTCGGCGCTCCGGGGGGTGACCGCGGAGTCGCTCCGGCTGCTGCCCCCGTTTACCACCCGACCTTTCAAGCTCATGTGTGCTGGAGCAATGGCACTGACGCATCAGGAGGAGTGATTCATAATGAGCGTGAACGTAAGCGCCGTCGCAGCGATAGCGGTATTGCCATACCGATCTGTGACGGTCGCTTGCATGACCTGAAAGGCGATACCGAGTCATCTGACGAGGAAGCTGAACGCTTCCCAGTGTCAGACTCGCGCTCTGAGAAGGAGCGTCTCGGCCGGAAGCGCACCCGGACGGGCCCCATGTAATGAAACCCCGCGTCTCTGTTTTGGTACGAATGCACACTCCCCTAACTTGTCTTTACGTCGCTCCCCTCGTTCTTTGCCCGTTCATGTCCTGACGTTGTCCCCTGGCCCCTCTTTTCTGTTGCTGACCAGTTTTTTCTTGTTGGACCATGCTTGCTATGCTTGTACCACCGTCCTTCTCGCGACTTCCCGTTCACGTCTTACGCTCACGCTCATGTCGACGTTGCGCCCTATGTCCTGCATCGCCATCTTGTATACATGTTCCCCTTCATCTGATCAAGCTCCCCCCCATCGTTTCTTCCCTATCTGTACCATGTTCTGTACTACTACGTGACGTCTCGAAGAAGTATATTATATACCGCCTTGGTTCTCTCAAATTTCTCTCCTGTTCTTCCTCTTGTCATCTGGGCGGTGTTATACTGATCTGCGGTGTGCGAATATGTAAAGTAGTAGCTATCTCCATTGTTCAATATACATGAGTGGGCTTACGGAACACGTGCATGATGGGATCGACCTAGGTCGTGTGTGCGGGCGTGAAGGAGTATCGCGGGATCCTCGTCCTTGCGTTCCTTACTAGTGCTGCCTCGTGCAACCTATCTTATCGGCTTGGAACATCCGGATCATTTACTCCGAGCACTTTCCCACACAAGTTGATTTCCATTTACCTAACCCGAGCGCTCAAAATCCTACTAAGCACCGCCTCATCCAGACCCTTCACTCACCACGATGCATGTCATGTCACCATCCCCGTCCTCACTCCCGGCTCCAAGATTCGGTTACATCTTCCTCGTCGCCTCCGCGCTCCTCCTGGCGATAGGCACCCACGCCCTCCTTTTCAGCGCCCTCCTTCCTCCCTCTGACGAAGGAGGGGCAGCAAGAGGACAGGGAACGGGAACGGGGGACCACCGGCAGCTTCCTCGAATTCGATCTGTTATCGGCAGCACCACGATTGCGGTGCTAGACGCCCTCGCACGGGACACACATTACAAGTACCTCGCGCTCTTCTCCGTGCCCGTCTGCGCTTATTTCGTGATCGCCAACTGGGTCGGGTGGCAATTCTTTCGAAATTCGTGAACGTGACCTTAAGCTGTTTAAGGTTTTTTTGGACCGGCGAATCCCAACCCGTCGTTTTCCTCCCACACACACACACAACACACTAGTACAACTTCCTGGACCCCCCTCCCAAAATCGACATACCCCCTTGCTTCTTCCTCTCTCCTCTCCTTCCCTTCCCTTCCCACCACCACCATCACTCCGAAAACGCCGCTGCCTGCGAGGACAATGTGATGGGTTGAAAGGAAATGGGTCGTGTGGGATCGTCCGGGCATGAGGATGCGGGGGGGGTGATGTATGGGGTTGGGTGGATGATGCATGATGGTATGGTGATGATGATGATGTTATGATGATGGCACGGACACAAACAAAACAAAACGTTATTGACATTGCGCGCGAGCGCGTGCGTGCGTGCGCGAAGGGAATGCCGTGATGCACGTGTATCGGACGTATATGAGTTTCGCAACTCACACGGAACAGACGCCCGACGCCCGTCTTATTTGTTTTCCCTCACCCCCCTTCCTTTACCCCCTGACCTTCTTCCTTATCTTTATTCCAAATTTTTTTTATTTGTTCGGTTTATTTGTTTGTTCGCGTTCCTCCGGTTTTGGTTCGATTCCTTTTTGAATTATTTTTGGGATTTCGGAATGGGAATGGGAAGGGTTGGGTTCCGAGGGGGGGCGAGGCAATAGAGAGACAAACGGAGGGGAGAACGAGGGTTCACTTTGTTTGATCGATCGTTCGCCAGCCCCAGCCCCAGCCACAGGGACGTCCTCCGTTAACATCCCCGTCGGTCCCAGTCCTAGTACAGCAGTATCGTATCAGTATCATAAATAAGGACTTTCTGGCTCTAATCTATCGAGTCCGAGTGCCAAGTCTGTTCAAAGTCAGTTGCCACATCATTACACATATACGATAAATACTTGTACACGCGCCGCGCACAGGAATGCGATCGCGCTTATATATGGGTATATTGCGTTGCAATCTCCTCGGGTTTATTTCGCCTGCGGGTTTCCCAGTTGGGGAGACGATGGCAGATGGCACGAAGGGAGGAGGGGGTGGCGTAGTAAGTGCTTCTAACTTCTAGCAGCCTGAGCCTCTTTGAGCGTTCGCGCACGGGCGGAGCTCGTTCGCCGCTAATCGCTGCTGCTATAGATTGTGCTCGCCCCTTGGTGCAGCTGCTCCCTTAGACCTGTGGGAGCGGGACGGCTCCTTAATTAATGACCTGCGATTGTTTTTTTTCACCCCCCCTCTTTCGCTCACCGCTCACTGGCTCGCTTCACACAGGGGATCTAGACCCACGATCAATATATATATTGGCTGTGGAGTATGCGATCCAATTACGAGGTTAAAAGCCTTATCGACGTTCGGCTTTTCACGATTCGATCGGAACATGAACGGGAACCCCGTGATGCATACTAGTTTTATTTTATCGTATCGCTGGAGCGCGCGCCGCGCGCTTGGAAGTACCTAGGGCTTGTTTGGGACAGGACCGGGAAAGCCCGAGACGATTGGAGCGAGTGGGCCCGGGCCTGGGCAGGAGCTTTCCGTTGGGGATCATCTGGCTTGAGAGAAGCACTCCAGCGTGCGTGATGGACCGATGCCGTTTGAAGTCAAGTAGATCTTTTATGGTGCGTGGTGCAAACACACGCACATGCCTGGGTCAATCATTTAGACTGAGATTTGGGGAGAATCAGAAAGCGAAAGCGTGATGCATGATGTATGTGATGGCACGACACTTTTACGTTCTGGGGGAGCCAGGAGACATAAACGCTTGGGCAATTGGCACGCAACGTGTAAGTAACAACATCATGTGCACATACAGTCATGTCAATGTCAATCAATGTCAAAGCAGCAAAACCGAGGAAAGGGTGCACTCAGGTCAGGCTAGCGTCAACTTGGCATGTAAATTCGATCACATTTCAAAAAGGAAAAAAAGACAAACAAAAATAAAAGGAGCCCAATTTTGTTTTGTTGTTGTTGTTGTTGCTTGGACGCGCTTGCGAAGTTGAGGTCTAGCCCGCCTCGTTTTCGACCACGACCGGGACGCTGTCAAAAACACAAATAGGATTTTGTTTGTTTCTTGTGTGTGGCTGGCTGCCATCCCAATGTTTGTTTACATTACCCAGGGGTTGCTTGCCTCTACCCTGCCCAGGAGAGGACTTCTTTGGCTTCTATTTGGTTTTGACTAGTACGGGTTAGGAAAGGGCCACGGCGACTTCGACTTATTTTTGCCAGTTGCGACTATTCGGGCACACCGTCTTGATCTGATCGTCCGCAGTAACCAAAGCAGCGAGAGAGAGGGGTACTGTACTGCTGCTATTACTGCTTCTGCTCGCTCGTACGCACGTGATGCATAGTTTGGATAACGATAAAAAATGACGTTCCGGGAACGCGGCACGCAACGTGCCGAAAAGAGGAGCCGGGGAACTTTTTCGGATGCAGTAACGTATTTGCGGGGTACACCGATTAGAGCTTGCCCGCACACACTCCGTGCTGCTCTGCTGCTGCTGCGTGTATGTGTTGTGGTGTGAGATGACGACGACAGTTTGGTGATACCCCTACCCCCCCAATCTGATGCAGACCACAGACGCTGCTTCCGTCATGCTTGCATCTCCGCCACCCAGGCACTACTGGCCCACGACCACGACCACCACGATCACGACCACGAACGCGTCCACGGCCACGGCCAGCACTTCCGGCTCCACTCACACTCATGATCCCTCCCCATCCCCCTTTCCTTCTCTGGCAGTCGGATCGACAACGAGTACCACCACCACCACCACCAACGCAAACTCCAATGCCAGCACAGGCACTGCCGCCCCCGCCGCCGGCACCGGCGCCACCGCCAACGATAATACCAGTACCATTACCGACGTCCCTTCCCCTTTGCCATCGCAACAACCACAACTTTTCCCCGCGCGTCCCCCGGATCCCGGCTCCGGTCCCTTGAGTTCGACTCCGAGATCGACGGCTACCCTGGCCGACCAACAACAGCAACAGCCGCAGCCACAGACTCCGCAGCAGCAGCATGGACCCGGAAACAACCACGCTGCTGGTGCTAATGGTATTACCAATGGTGTAATGGGTGAAATCACGAGCTCGGGCACGAGTACGACGGCCAACGGTACCGGTGGTACCACGACGAAGGAATGCGGCGGCGGCGCAGGCTCAGCGGGACTCACGCCGGCCCCTCCTTCCCCACTCCCGCAGCCCCCCTCCAATTTGCTTCCGATGGCAACACCAGCAGCGGCAGGAGCTCCCAAACGTCCCAGATCGTCTGCATCCGTTCCATCCTCGCATCACCAACAACAACAACAACAACCGTCGAGGTGCGGGATGCGCGGCGTCGGCGTCGGTATCGCCGGCGGCAGCAATCTGGCGTGCAACAAGTTCATCCTGTACGAGAACCGCTCGCGGTTCTACGTCGTCGCGTCCAACACGTCCGACTCGCTCCATAGGATCATCAAGATCGACCGCACGTCGCAGGATGAGCTTGTGGTCATCGAGGACGAGGCGATGTACACTGGTAGGCAGATGACGGCCATGCTCAAGATGCTCGAAGATGGGAACAAGGCCTCTGGTGGGCTCGGAAAGCCCAAGGTCTTCTTTGGCATTATCGGTACGCGTCTGCTCACCGATCTCTCTCGCACGCAAATCGGCTCAACGTTTTTTTTGATAGGCTTTGTCAAGTTCACCGCGGGCTGGTACATGCTGCTCATCACGAAGCGATCTCCGGTCGCGCTTCTCGGCGGCCACTACGTGTATCACTGCGAGGAGACGGAAATGGTGACCATACCGTCGAGCCACAGGATCGAGAAGCCGAGCGAGGAACAGCGCCTAATGGGAATATTCAAGCAGGTCGACATGACCAAGAACTTTTATTTCAGGTGCGTGCGGTCATCACTCTGCCGCGCTGTCAGAGATTTTGAGTCGGGCGCTCACTCCACTCCCGTGACTTTTCTCAGCTATACTTATGACCTCACATCTACGCTCCAGAGCAACGCCACCTCCCGCAACGAGTCCAAGCAGGGGCCGTGGCCATTTACAAGCCGCTTTGCCTGGAACTACCATCTATTCTCTGCAGCGTTTGAGAATCCGGAAAGTGATGACCCCAAAGCGCATTGGGTCCTCCCTCTCATCCACGGCCACGTCGACCAAGCCAGTTCAGCGATGTTTTCTATTCAATGTTTCATTAGCTCGGGCTGACGAGATGGCTTATTAGAACTGACCGTACTTGGCCGCGTCATCTATGTAACCTTGATAGCGCGTCGTTCGCGCCATTATGCGGGGGCAAGATACCTCAAGCGAGGTGTGAATGAGGAGGTTGGATACGTTTTTCTACGCTTGGCTCTTAGCTAAAGAATGGTGATGCCTCAGGGAAATGTCGCGAATGAGGTCGAAATTGAGCAAATCGTGTCCGAGGCCCTGACGACACCGTTTTACTGTCCTCAGCAACGGTATTCCGATGACGAGGGGCCTCGACGTCTGAATCCCCATTACACGAGTTACGTTCAGGTGCGTGCGCTTGGGGCGTGTGGGTCCCTTGCTTGCAAAACCGACCCGCGTCTTAGTATCGCGGAAGCATTCCGATATACTGGATGCAGGAACAAAATAACATGAGTCCAAGACCTCCCATTGAAAGTGCGTGCGCATGATGCCTACCGTAAATGGACACACGGAAAGTCCTGACGACCGAGCGGCGGCGCTTCTCACAGTCAGCGTTGTCGATCCCTTCTTCACCGCCGCTGCCCGGCACTTTGATGACCTCTTCTCACGATATGGCGCTCCGATCATGATCTTGAATCTGATTAAGAAACGCGAGCCGCAGCCGAGGGAGTCCAAGCTTCTGGAGGAGTATACGCATTGCGTCAACTTTTTGAACCAGTTCCTACCTGAGGGCAAAAAGATGGTCTACCACGCATGGGATATGTCGCGCTCATACAAGGAGTGCGTCCGTCTCATACCTTTTAATCGCCGGCTCATCTTGACATTTCTTTACAGGAAAACCCAAGACGTTATCAGTTACCTGGAAGACCTAGCGGAGGAGTCCATCCAAATAACCGGTTTCTTCCACTCCGGGCCCGAACCATATTCCCATTTCTTGTATAATCGAACGAGGTGAACGGCTTTCCGTCTGCTTTCCGGACAAGTATTGATGGGGGGGCAAGTAGCCCCGTATGGCGAAGCAAGATGCTTCTCCAGAATGGGATCTGCAGGACCAATTGCGTGGATTGTCTCGACCGTACAAACGCCGCGCAGTTCGTGTTTGGCAAGCGCGCGCTGGGGCACCAGCTATACGCCCTTGGGGTAGTGGACAACCCGAATCTAGCTTTTGACTCGGACGCGGTCAACATGCTTACGGAGATGTATCACGATCATGGCGACAGTATGTGTTTTTTCTTCCTCGGTCTGGGGGCCTGCAGCCGAAGTTTCGCTCTTTGTAGCCTTGGCCATGCAATATACAGGTAGCGCACTTGTCAATCGTGTAGAGACCTATCGGCGCATGCCACATTGGAACAGCCATTCGCGAGACATCATCGAGAACTTCAGGCGGTTCTATGCCAATTCTCTGCTAGGTTGGGCAAGCTCACTAGAATCGTTTGTACTCGTGATTTAATGCTGGGTGATGTTTGGCAGATGCCGACAAGCAAGCCGCCATCGACCTCTTCCTGGGCGTCCAGTCCGACACAACATTAGCGCGCCCGAAACGTTCGGGCTACCACCAATGGTTCCGAGACGAGCACCTAAACTCGCCTTACACGCTCGAAACGTGCCAAGACGGCATCAACGACTTTGTCGACCGCTCGAGCGACTTTTGGATGGGCTATTATCGGCCGCTGCTCTTCACCTCGATCGCGAAGCACTTTGCGTATTCGATGAACAGCACGCTGAAGCTGCCCGGGTACGTTTCCCCCGTATTTACCCCGAACATTCTCCATGTAACTGAGAATGACACCGTCCATCTCTTCTCTGAACGGGGGTTCCTTCGATTTGATCATGCAGAAAAACATTCAAAGAGGTCAATCAAAGCCCGTTCTATCCCCATGAGAAGGCCTCGATAAGGAACCCTCCACGGTCCGTCGCACATTCTACTCCACCAGGTCCACTCACATATCCCCCCCTTTTGGCATGACATTTGCGCCCATTCCCCCCCTCACTCAGGCTCATCGACGGTGTCGTCCGTAAATGGATGGGCGTGCAGCCCGCTCCCCTGCGCCAAAACTTCGCGGCTACTACCAGGTCCGGCGCACCAGACGCTCCCCGCGAGACAGAGCGCCTGGACCCTACCGACACAGGCGTCATGGCCACGCGTCTTTTAGCCCCGTTTGTCTCGGAAGAGGAAAAAGGCGAATACCAAAGGTTCGTAAGCTCAGCCCCCGCGCGCGCTCTCTCTCTCGCAAATGAATGAAAAACCCACGTTTCCTTTGTTTTTTTTTTGGGGGGGGGTGTTTTAAGGTACATCGATCAGATTGCAGGACTCATGGACGACGACGAATCGGGTCCGGGCCCAGGAGATTTGGACGTTTACGAGAGAGCGGTGAACTTTTTGTCTGGAAACATCGAGCCGACCAGCGATTTGGATGACGTTTCGCTCGCGTACGTTCAAATTCCGCAGCTAGCGATGGAAAGCGAGTATTTTCTGCCCTGACCTCGATCCCCCTCCCCACCCTCCCCGTGTTGTGTGCATGCCGAGTCGAGTCGACGATCTGCGCGTTACGCGGTGCGCTATCACCACTGCTGTTCCTCACTTTTTGCACGGAAAACGTCTATCGGAACTTTTAGTGATACAGTATTATATCATACATACATTT